>RCIC01000009.1:3100000-3135000 GCA_018883505.1 Ceratosolen fusciceps
GTTGGTATTAAATTTTATTCGAGAAGTAACGAATAGCTTTCTTAAGGATGCGTCTATCATCACACAAGCTGTTCTTCAAATCCTAAGATATTAATTGTAACGTCCATTCATATTTATACATACATATATAAATGTGCATAAAGTTGCATATATAATATAACATACTTGTAGCAAAATACGCTAAGCACTGCTAATTGTTCAAAGAAATGCTTATATTGCATAATTGATATTTAATTGTATATGTTATTTAAGTGCGTATATTTAATAAACTTTATATTATAGAGTATAGGAGACGCATATCCAAATGTTATGAACGATTATCGAAGCCTTTTTAAACATGTATAGTCAATACAAGCTTATGTTAAACTACAGTCCGATGACATGCCTAAATATGTATGGTTTGAGAGATACATGGCTCAACCGTTTTACTTTATACTTTTAAAGTAATTCTATTGTTTCCATACCTTTCATTTAAATGTTTGTCAAAATCATTATTTTCCTTCCTTCAGGTTTTCCTCGTTAGATTATAATAAACACAAGATGAACGTATAATCAAGTATTAGTAAATTATTACGCGTCGAGCAGTGTATCTCTGAAACTAAATGTCATAACATTTAAATGTTATAAAGATAAAATGCCATAAAGTTTTACCAATTTTTAGTAAAAGTTCTAGTGACAAAGTACACTGAAGCATAGTTTATTTTTCTCAAATAGAGAATAATGGATTATAATTTCCGTGCATGTGCCTTAAATAACAAAACACTCGCTTCTCACGATTTTTTTTTTTTTTTTTTTTATTATTTTATCTCAAAAAATAAGTGGGAAGTTGAAATATATTTTAGTCAACTAATCTTAAAATAAAAACATATATTTTTTAATATATACATAGATATATTTTTTAAGCAATATTAGTAATGAGACTTGTACGAGCTTTCCAATTAATAGTAATTATTATAATGACATACCTCAATGTAACTTAGAGTCAGTTACCTATTATTAATTGCGTTTGCGACCGATTGATTACTGTTTATACATAGTGATTTATTTTTTTCATTTAAACAAATTAAATAGAAAGCGAATTCGTTAATTGAAAAATTTTAGTAATTTCGATTAAAATTAAAAAAAAGCAGTACCCAAAATTGAAAACAAAATGTCATTTCTAATGGTCAAAAAGCATGTAAAAATGTATTATTTCTATTAAGATAAATATATGCATATTCAACTATTATGAACTAAAAAATTTTATAAAACAATAATGAATAAAATATATTCCTTTGTTTCTATTTTTATTTTCTTAAAATCAAATTGTTTTATTGTACACTATAATTTCTGTACAAAATTACACAATTTATATAAGTATAAATGTATATCTATATTAATATATATAGTATATATATATATATATATATATATATATATATATATATATATACGTATATACATGTATGTACATTATTAATATTATATTAAAATATTATTTGTAATAATAATTCAATTGTACATTAATACACGTTTAATGTTTAAAACTTTACTGTTTAATATTATTTATTTCGTACAGTCCACAGACCGTATTTGCTGGAACGGCCAAATCTGAAAGTAAGGGAAATTTTTTAAATTAGTAACACATATGAATTTTTGTTATTAAACAATTTTCATGAAACTCATTCATTTTATTAATTCAATAACTATCTATCCGTTAAAGTATGAAATGCTTAAGAAATTAGTTTCAATTTATTCATTGCCGCTCACGGCGATAAGAGATTCGTTCACATACTATATATACATCTCCAGCATAATATATGCTGTTGCCCATTCTAAAAGATAAGTATTAGATATTATTAATTTATAAAAAAATCAACGAACAATCAGAGGTAAAATCATTGACGATTCTGAGTCGGAACTGATTTTAAATTACCTTTATTCGCCAGTATTAATTATTTTTTTACTTATATCCATAAATATAATTTTATAAACAAAAGATTAGAGTATCGTTTATTGTATGATTTTAAATTAACAATACTGGTAGTTTAATAAAATATAAGAATGAAAGTAGAAAGATTTTACTAATATATTATGTATTAATGCTTCCCTTGAATGAAATGTAGATTGTTATGTTTCCGACGATTTATAAAAGTACTATTTTCATAAAATAAATAACAAATGTTAAAAAATAAATTAATCTTAAAAAATACAAATGAAATAAAGATGAAAAATACATGTTAAACATTTTTTTAGGTGGAATAATAAATAATACTTCAATCAAAAGTTTAATAATTCAGTACTAATACTTATTTATTATTAATTCTAATTATTGCTTAGATACATGATTAACATTTATTTATATATATCATGTATATTAAAGCTATATTGAAAATTTCTTTTGTGTGCACTTTTTTTTTCTTTTGAAAGTTTAATTAATATAATTAAATATAATTTTTTTATTTGTTTATTATATTATTATAATATAACTAACGTTGTATTTTTAATAATTAAAATGCTTGCTTGTTTAAATTGAAATAAAGCTCTTTGATAATATAAATAAGTAATTTGAGTTATCCGATTGAATCACTAATAAAAATTATTAACAATCTCGATATATTGGCATTATATCGATTATGGGTCTTGGGCACGAAGAATTTTAAATTAAAGTAAAATAATAAAATGAAAGGATGTATTACCAATCATCTTTGGATAAGCCAGATTTAAATTCTTCATGAGTTTGACGAATTCATTTAAGGGCTTAGTTAGCCTCGGATTGAATTGCCGTTCTTCGTCAACGGTCGTGACTGTTCGTCCCTGGTAATCGTGAGCGGGATAGAGCTTGAAGTGTCCCGGTAACTTGAAAATCACTAAATGCACTGATTTATAGAGATTCTCTGCAGATCCGCCCTAAGGGAAGCCCAAGTCACTTGTTTTATGCGCTAAGAGAATTTTAAACGTGCAAGGCTTTGTGAATACAAGGAAACGAGGAACTTGTTCGTGCCCCTAAAGGTAATCGCTTACCAGATTCGAGATATATCAGGTAATACCGCCGATAATCCTCATCTCCGCTGATACATCTCAATCGTTAATTTGTTAAGGGGACTGAGGTTAAATATACTTATGTCTATAAAAAGCATTTGTCCAGCATGCATATAGAATTATGTTAGTACCTGAAAATCTGTCCTGCCGCAGCCTCGTATTAGCAAAGTATCACCGGTAAATGCCATCTCCTGTTCCTTGCATACGAATGTCATGCAACCTGTGCAATGCAATTGTATGTCAAACACTAAATAAATAATGGGCACTCGAAGAGCAGTTGAATTATTTTTAATTTATCTACGTGAACTCGTTGAAAATAAAATAATTTCTTATATCATGAGCTAATAACTTTATTGGCGAAAAATTAACTGCTAAATAATATAATATTGCATAAATAAAAGGAATAATGTTAATAAAAATCGACGGTCTCACCGACGGTGTGTCCAGGGGTGAGAAAAGCCTCGAGTTGGTGTCTACCGAATTTCACTATCTCTCCAGATTTTAATAATACGTCGGCTTCGGCTCCGCAATATTTCGATATTACTGACTTTGAGCCGGGCAGGAGCTTTTTCAATTTTCCGGTGCCTGTTATGTGGTCTGCGTGCACGTGCGTATTCACTAATTTTTCAATAATTTTTTCTTAATGGACGTCATTTATTACTCCTATGCTCCTTTTTATTGGAACTTTTAAACGTATACCTTTATTTTATAAATTCATCTTTTCATCTTAATATTATTTGAATTATTATTTTACTCACGCTCTCTCACACTCTCGTTTTTGTAAGCTAAGACGTATTACTCAAGTATCACATTTATAAAAAGTTCATACATAAATATTTATAAATAGTATCGCGGTCTAATTTATCATAAAATCTTACAACCTTAAATCTCGTATGAATAAACGGTTGTAAATATCAAGTGCTTGCAATTTACATGACAATACATTTTGCAGACTGTATTATGTTAGTATTATAAAGTATTATAAAGTTATTTGTCTCTTTCGAATTAATTTAAAAAATAAAATTCTACGTAATGTCATTAAAAAAAAAGTAACAATCTTTAATAATTCGAATAAACTGATATTTTTTGGAATTTAACGAACATAAAATGATAAAATGTTTTTACATTAAAAAAAAAAAGGAAAAAAAAGGCGAAGCAGTTCAAATAAAAACTTACTACAATACTTTAGGGATAAACCCAATTCTTTTATAATCTTTGAATCTCGCGCAGCCCATTCTTGGACTGGATCGATTAAAATTGCCTCTTTTGCCTGGACATCGGCCAATAAATACGTATAAGTCGACGACGTTGGATCAAACAACTAGAAATTCAAATAAAATAAAATAATAAATAATTAAAGTCGTGTACGCCATAATGGAAACTGAGCTAATGATAAAGTACGTATTGTTAATGTGAAGAACGAAGATTTTGAAGTAATATTTAAATGAATGATTCGAATTTTCAAATTTATTTCTATACAGTTCATCTATATTTATTATCATGATTTTGTAATTATTTTACATACGCAACAAATTCATAACCATGTAACTGAATGTATTTTCTTGCATTTGACGTTATTAATGATTAATAAAAAGTTATGTTCAGTTCTTAATTGTAAAAATCACATTTTAACCTCTAGTAAATACATTCGACAATTGGAAGACAAAACGACTGTACAAAGCAGAAATTCAAAAAGCTTCTGTTATTAACATCAGTATTTTTTAATAAGGATTAATAAAATATTTGTATAAATGAATTCACCACCTGAATATCATAAATATAACCTAAGAAAGTGCGATAACAACAGTTATAAGATTATAATAAAAATAACTAGACAATAGAATAATTTACTTCTGGTTTAGTATTTAAATTTACCTGTCTAAACAAAAAATCCGGTGATTGGCTTGCACTTTTTGTTACGACGGAATATTTTTTTGTTATATTATACAGTTGTGAAAACATCGTGAAAAGTGTACAAAATTATGCAAAATAAGAAATCTTTTATATCCTGGCGAATTCAAAATACGCCTTAGCGTTCACGTCACACAAGTAATTTGAGTCGCCATATTAATGTAACTAGTATTCACATATCAGCGGACATTATCGGTGCCGGTAATAATAAAGATTGAAAATCAATTACTAGCCCGTAATATCAATCAATTTTTTTTTACACAAAAAGCAAATCGTATGTTATAACAATTATATTTTTTTATCCATATAATTTTAATAATAAATTTATGAAGGAATTAAACTAAACGTCTTTAAAAATCAATCTTATCGATTAAATATAAGATAATTAATAACGTTTGGCTACATAATTATTAATTCACATTATGTAAATAAACATTAATTTTAAGTATGTAATAAATTTGGAAAGGATAGAACTTTATTTTGAAAGGTTCATCAAATAAAATAAATTATTTGTTTTTTTTTCAATGCTACTTGTAAGCTTTTTAATTTTGTGCATAGTCTTAGTTTTAAAAATAAATTTTATGAATTTTATATTTGTGTTAAAATTCAATAATTACTTGGCAATTTAATATACGGTTTACAGTACTGATATTAAAAAAAAATATTTTATACTTGAATATCATTTACAATAATTTAATTACCATCAACTATACCTATTTAAACAAAACTATTAAATATTAGTACATGACAAAAAATATATATATATATATGTAATAATTAATAAAGACTTTAAGCTATCGTCTTGACAATTCGACACAATAAATCTTATTATGCTAAATAAAGAACTATTACTTTTTTACACAATTAAACACTTATTAAGTTTTTTCTTTAATTAATTTCTGTTCTTATCTTCCTTTTCTTCAGTTCATTAATATCTTCATTTTCTATTCTAAATATAGAAATTTAGTTTTGAAAAACTTGAAATTTTAATATAAAAATTCTTCATTTGTTATGACATTAATCGTGTAAAGTTTTGGTCAAATACCAATATAACTGCAAAATATAAATGCACCACAGATACTTAGAACTATTAAAATAAAGAATAACCAAAATGGTAATGTATCTAAAAAAAAAAATAATAGATAAAAGTTATTACAAGTTATTGATTACAATCATATCTTTAAGAAATTAAAATAATTAACATATTCTTATTTTAACAATGAATATTATATTACATTATATTATATTAAATTTTAGTTAAAATTATATTAAATCCAATAAATGTTAAATAAACAGAGATCTTTTTACATTTATGTAAGTAAAGTTCGTTTATATAAATATTCATCTTATTAAGCTGAGAAAAATTATATTAAAAAATTAAAACATTATTAACTTACGTCTGTAAGGAATACTATGAATACAAATTTTATTATCAATCGAACAGCTAATAACTGCAGCTTCAGAATTACTTGTAATGGCTGGACCATCAAGTTCCGTTGGTAAGAATTCCAAATTTGTAATAAACATATTGTGCGCATCAGGCACGTGCAGTACTCTTTGCAGACTAAAGGCTATAAACATATCTACAGTACCGGAGGACATTGTACCAATGGCTACAAATTTTCCATCATCAGAAATAGCCAACTCTGATAGATTTTCTTTGTACGTTATGAATTTCTCAACTGTTCCCTGTTCTATATTCCACTGTTGTAGGAAACCATAATGTATCTTTCCCTTATTCCTCCTATCTTTAGCAGGCAGAGAATTTGACAGAGTAAAAAGTTGTTGAGAACTTGTAGAATTTTTGGTCAATAAATTACGAAAACGGCACCTTTTGAAAATAGATTTCTCATCCTGTGTAAGAGACCAAAATAATTCTTTACATTTTAAGCCATTCGTTACTTCCCATATTATTAATTTGCCATCCTTTGCCACTGTGGCAATTTCTTTTCCTGTAGAACTGAAGTCTATGTCATCGATTTCTTTATCATGACCTTTCAAGTCATGCAGTTTGATAATCTGAGGGAATTGCCAAAGTCGTACGTATCCATCAGTCCCACCAGTAGCCATTAACTGTCCATTTGGGCTTATTCTAACAACTCTCTGTACAGGTTGAGTGTCTCTGCAGATTAAATGAAATGTTTATAAATGTACTTAAAAGTTTTGTGTTATTGACAAATCATTTTTATTTTATCCAAAGTTTAAACAGCTAATTAAAAACCTTGTTTATTTACTTTATATTATTTATACTTATTTCTTATATCTATTTATAACATACCCAAAGTCTGTTTGTACACTGTCTGCAGGTTTAATTACAAGTTGTAACTTTTTATGCTTCGATTTAAAATCTTCATCTCTAATATCTTCGATATTTTCTCTCTTATTATTAATTTCTTCTTTTTTTACAATTTTCCTTCTTTGTCGTATATCATCTCTATTTTGAAGGCTAGACTTTCTTGAAATTTCCCCATTTTCAATAGAAACTACTTTTGCTTGTATGTTATACAATTGGCAGTGACTTTCTTGACCTGCAACTAGCCACATTTTTTCCCCATCATTATATGTTGCACTATTCATAACAACATTAGGACCTGTTTCGTATCTAGTAACTTCTTCAGCATTGAACTGTGTTCCATCGTGTGATAATTCAAATATTTCCTATAATGACAATAAATATTCAGTATAATTATTATTTTACTAACTCTTAATTACATAAAATGACAATAAAATATTGAAATTAAATGACTACTTATATTAATATGATAAATATTTTTAAAATCTTATATAAATTAATTAACATTTTTAATTCCTAAAAGAGTATTTGTTATATTAAATACGTAAACAGTAATATAAATTATTTGAATAAATTTTTCAATCAATATTTTACGGATTATGTAGTTCAAATAGTACGTATGACCACATTTTGCTCCACATTTTGTCTGCTTATAAATGCACGTACTTAAGAGAAATTAAAAAAACAAAACAGATACGTACAAATCCATTGGCAACACCTGTTCTTGAGGAACCACCACCACCACCGACGAGGACGTGCCTGCTGGTGAGCATCTGTAATGTATAAGGTGGAAAGTTGACTTTGGCCAAAAGGCCGTCCTTTCTGCGCCTCCAAGACATTATTTAAGATGATGTGAGGGCCTTCCTTTCGTATCCTTAGTTCTTCTCTGACTTTTCGAAGATGTTAGTCATGTAGTTGATTTTGCCTCCTGGACGTTCATACCGACGATACATGACAGCGAAAGCTATTACACACGGCCTTGATCATTACGCACGCGCGTACGCATCGATAAATGAAAAATTAAATGATAAATAAGCTGCATCTCCGTAAAATTGTGTGCTCGGCTTAGTAGTATGTATTAAAAGTAAAAGGCGCTGTTGACTTGCCACATGTACCGCAATGAAATTTTCCTCAATGAGTAAACTTACGAAATTCTGACGACACTAAGTAGGTTATGTGTTCAGGCTTTTTGACAAGTCAAATTTTATAGACTATATTTTATTCCACTTGCATTCACATTAAGCCCGATCATTGTTTTAGTCTCAAAAATAAAAGTCACTACTAATTTAATCAAATATTATTCCGGGGATCTGCTGTTATTATTATAATTCAGCCTTAATTGGCTCGGACACTAGTCAGTAGTTATTACCTGAACTGACGCTTAAATCAATATTATGTTTTTATCCTTAAATTCTTTATACATTTAATAATTGTGCGCATTTTTTTTTATTGATATTACAATGTAACGATGATATATAACTAAGGAATGTTTGGATGATTAATACCTCTCATAATGATCTAACATTTTAAATGTTATGAAATTTTTAGAACGGCAATCAGTTCTGACCCGTCATATTATTTAGTGAAACTAATTCAATCTTACAAAATATTATTTAGCAATTATTTATAAAGTTGCAATTTACCCATCAACTAAACTTCATCAAAATTAATTTTAACAAACTCTATCAAACATTGAATGGCTTATTAAATAATGAGAATATTTAGTATATTTTTTATTAATGATTAATGATGCTTCGTAATGAAACCTTTATAAATATTGATTAAACAATCCGTAATATACTTCTGTATACTTTTTATAAAGTTACTCAATATTTTTAAAAACTGCAATGGAAAGTAAAGCTGTTATTATTTCCGGAGAAGCATCAGAATCAGATGAAGAATCTCATAATTCAAAAACAGGAGCTCTGCTTCCCTTATCGCTCGTTTCTAGTTCCTGTGGTACTATGATTCAAGGTGAAGCAAAAGAATCAGATGATGAATCTACTGATGGAAATCATAAAAATGTAGCTGATGGGACTATTTGTTCTTACAGCGATACAAAAGTACATAGTAAAGAAAGTAAAAAAAGTTATATCAAATATAATAGTTTACTGCACAAGAAGTTATATGAATGCAATAAATCTTTAGATAAGAATATTCAAGAATTTTTTCATAATACTATTTCAAATGCAACTGAAGAATTAGTTAATACAAATAAACAGCTTTTAAAAAGCGAATTGGTATTGCAAGAAACTGTATCAAAGCTCCAAACTGCTTCAACCCAATTTGCTGATACATTAAATTGTTTAAAAAGAATTGTTGATGAAGATTTTTTTAAAACAGTCAAAATTGAATAAATTTGACATAAGTTATTATTAAAAAATAGTTTAGAATCAAATTTGTATTATACATCATAAATATTTACTTATGTATATAACATTTTGTAAACAATCTGAACAAGCTGAAATATTAATTTCTTTATTTCATTATAGATAAAATATAATAATAAATTGATATATTTTCGTTACTAATATCTCTTTATTAAATCTTTTTAGTAGTTTATAGTAATTATTTTTATAATTATTTTATATACATTTAATATATACATATTTATAGAAGCACAATTTGATATTATACAAATTTATAAACAGAAAAACTATTTTATATAAGCTGTATAATATATGTATTTTAAAGAACATAATTATTTTTCCCACAAAATAATATCAGAACCATTTGCAGCTAAAAAATTATTTTTGGTTGGATGAACTGCTATAGATATAATAGGATGTTCACTAGATGTTTTATCAGATAGATGCATAACAATTTTTCTAGATATTAAATTCCACACCCAAATTTGTCCATTATTAGAACCAGAAAGTACCATTGTATCGTCATAATTAACACTGGATTCCAGACAAAAATCACTTTTGCTCAAACCTTCATATTCACCTAATAATTCACCTGTATCTTTATCAATTAATTTAATTGTCCCATCTGAACAACTGACGACAATACAATGATTATCCTTGGTAAAGCTAGCACAAGTAATAACTTCTCCAATACAATCGGTTACAAGACATCCTGCACGTATATCATATCTTCTTACTTTTGTATCATAGGATGCACTAAGTATTTCATGATCTGAAATTCTAATAGACGATATAGAGTCCTTAGCGTCTGTAAGAACTTGCACAGGTGTCATAGCTCTTGAGCGTATATCCCATAACATAACTGAATTATCTTGCGAGCCTGAAACTATCATTGTAGACATTTCATTAAATCTTACCGCTGTCACAGTTCCTGTATGGCATCTTAACCTACGCACTGGTGTTCCAGCAATAACATCCCAAATTATAACAGATTTGTCAGAACTACAAGATGCAATCTGACTTTGATCACAAGATGAACAAGCGTCCATTACTTCGTTTGCATGGCCAGCATATGTCTTTAATAATACACTTTTGTATGGATTCCATAATTTAACTTTTTTATTAGAACCACTAGTTATACAATAAGCTCCATCCTCACTGAATCGTACTGATCTGATAGCCCCTTGATTGCAGTATATACGCGTGGAAACCGAGTAATCTTCACTCATATTAAATGTTATTTAGTATAATATTAAATATCATTAAATGTTGTTAATTTAAATGTAGTTGTAAGTCAAAAAAATTTAAAACTAATTATTTACAAATATTACATTGACATGGTTAACATTATTACATTTTAGCTACCTAAGTAATGTACTTATATTCGAATATCAAAGCTTAATATGTAAATCACAATCAAAAAGTCCGTGTAGTTATTAGAAAATTAAACAGTTTTTATAAGATAAACACTTTTTTTATTGAACACATTACTAGAAATTAATTCTTCCTTTTCAGCGACAAATACCAACGTACACATAAATGTAAATATTCATATGATTCTCTACGCCAATGGAATGCAAGCAATTCACGAAAATTAAAGTATAGATTTTATTTTTCTTATTGATATATAAAAGAATATTAATATTCGAGAGAATTAATACATTACGATACAGTGTAATATGTTAGTTTAATTATTAATTTATTTAGTAATTTATAATTGATCAAGAGCTTTTAAGGATTAATAGTTGTCGGTCGATATGGTAGATATCTTTGATGAAATCACTGAAACCAGCTGTTTTCTTGTAAGCACACATTATAATATTCTTAAGTGAATCTTAATTTATACTTTCAGTGGACGCAAGTACAGTCATAATAATTTGAAAGCCGAGTTCATTAATTAAAAATTATAAATTTTACATTTGCCAAAGTAATTTCTTTAAATTGCCAATATAATTGACAAGAAAAATATTTATATTAACAAATACTGTTTTTAATTTATTTATGAGAAAATTCGTTTGCAACCTACGATTTATCAGTTCCATATTGAGATTAATCCCAATATAAGCTACGTACAAGATGTACAAGATATAGATCTTGAATAACGCTTTAATTAAACTTACATGTATTTACATTTTTATACACATTTGTAAACGAGTATATATTGAATGTGCATTTTAAAAAATAATAAATTAATTGATCAGTTCAATTTAATCAACAAATACAGGTTTGTATGGCATATTGATTTTTTATTTTTCTTAAAACTGTTTTGTTTTATTCTGATTAAGCAAAATTTGACAGCTGATATATTGTTATCTTTTTTTTATTAAGACAAACTTAATTAAAAGTTTTAATAGATAAAAAAATATATTTATTCTTTATAATATAATATACTTATTTTCTATAATTAAATAATTAACAAATATTATTTACAATCGATTTGAAATCATTAATACAATTTATAGTTGTGTTTGCGTTTTTAAAGTAAACTTCTGATATATAACTTTTAAGTATATTACATTTATAGAAATAATTTCTAAAAATTAAGTTCAACAAATACATTAGTTTGGTATATTTAAATTTATAAAATAATATTCTAGATTATTGATATTTAATTTCATATAAATCTTCATATCAATGTGCGTGAAATATATTAAAATTTGTTTCTTTTTTTAAAGGTAAGTTACAATATATAAATGGACGTTGAATTTTAATATATGTACATAAATTAATATTGCATAGCAGTTCCATAAGATCTTTTTGTAAAATCTATCGATTTAGTTAAAATTTTATTTAAAAACAATTTTAAAAAATTGGATTTGTTTAAAAGACTTTTGTTTCGTTAATATTAAATAAAATATTAATGTTTGTTGTTAAAAATGAATGTGTAATTATATAAACATCGATGTCGATGGAAAGTAAAAGCTGCTTGATTATTTATTCAGGACAAATGCAATACAAAAGCCGTTATATTCTTAGTTAGTTGTTATTTTATTTCTACAAAACAAAAGTATTATACGTTTTAAAAAAAACAATCAGTCTGTTAATTATTTAATAAAATTACAGTTGTTAAACGCAGTTTAAATACTCAACACATAATACGTAACATGTCTTATTGTTGTATAAAATTTATTTTATTATGTAATTGATAACTATTTTGTAAAAAAAAAAAAATCAATAAATAAATAAAATAAAATAAAATAAAATAAATATAAAAAACATTAGTAAATAAATTGTGCAGCCATCGCAACTAAAAAGTTACTGCGCTGCTGCTTCGTATCATTGGTCGGATAAGACCACATGACGAAACCTTAGCTACGTGCAGGGACTAAGCCGCTGCACTCACACATGTTAAAGCGTCGTTAGCTCGCGGCCTGCGTAAGCTAATAACCTTTATGTAATTGTTTCTAGATCATCGTCTCCTTCGCCAGAGATTTAATGGTATATCGAGCCGATTGGCTTACATTAAGCACTCGGGATTATTTGTGGTTTTCAGTCCTAGTTATTAAGTTCTAATTATTACCACTAGTCAAGAGTATTTTGAATAATCGTGGAACGAGGAGACGCCGAAGGAGGTGCACGTATTTGCGTGCAAAGGTGGTGGTTGTCAGGCTTCAGTGACTTTTCGTAAGATCGCTATACCGTATGTGTGCCGTTTATTGTACATTTTATTGGAAAACCTTATATCTAACAACAACGACAACAACAAAAAAAACAAAAAAATAAAATAAATAATAATAATTAATAATAATGCACTTTATATTGGCTTTATGCGGTGCTATGCATGAATTAATCATCGACATAGTTCTTAAAATGACTGTTCAATCAATAGAATCAGTGCCTTCGGAATTTATAAATTTAAATGATTTTACGGATATTAGCTTATATCAAAAGCATTACTAAGATTCCATAATTCAACTGTAATAACAAGATAATCCTTTTACGTAATATCGAGATTGTTAAATAAAGCTTATTTTATTATTTGTATTTTTATTTCTCTACAATTGTAATACAATGTTCGTATCATCTATAGTCATGTAGGCTTTACTTTTATTTAACTTTTATTTCAGATAAGTCAAGATGTCAGATTCGGAAGGAAGTGTATATTCAGACAATGAAAGTGATAGAGGAGGTAAAAGAGGAGGTGGCAGTGATAGCGAAAATCATTCTGTAAGATCAGGCAATGCTAGTGATATCGGAAGTGCTGTTGGGAGTCCAACAGCTTCTAGGTCAAGATCAAGATCTCATAGCATCTCCAGAAGTAGAAGCCGTTCCGTTACTTCTAGATCCAGAAGTCGTTCGAGATTTAGATCAGGTTCTAGGTCAAGATCCAGATCTAGATCCAGATCTAGATCAAGATCCAGGTCTCATTCGGGATCTCGATCTGGGTTAATATAAACTTTAATATTAATTAAATTAGCACCATTTTGTCAATTCATATATATATAAACAATTTTTTTATAGATCTGCAAGAGATGACGAAGCCGAAGAAGTTAATTCTGAAGAAGAGCCTGAAGCAGAAGAAGAGCCAGAAGGTAAATATAATTGAGAATGATTATTAATTATTTATTAAATAATAATTCCTTTGCTTTTTCCAATGAAGGAGAAGATTTGGATGAATACGATGAAGAAGAGGACGAGGAAGACGAGGATAGACCAAGAAAGAAGAAAAGAAAGAAGGGTCAAGTTTATGATTTTATTATTCAAGAGGCAGAGGTTGATGATGAGCCAGAAGATGATGAAGAGTGGGAGGAAGGTGCTCAAGAAATTGGAATTGTTGGGAATGAAGTTGATGAAATTGGTCTCACTGCCAGAGAGATCGAAGGTAGAAGAAGAGGAACAAATTTATGGGAGTAAGTTTGAATAATTAAAGGCAAAGAAACATTTAAATATCAATTATCTAATTATGAATAATTTTAAAAGTTCTCAGAAGGAGGATGAAATGGAGGAGTACTTTAAAAATAAGTATGCTCATGAGTCGGCTGCGGCTCATCGTTTTGGTGATGGAGGTGAAGAAATGAGCGATGAAATTACACAACAAACCTTACTTCCTGGTGTAAAAGACCCGAATTTATGGATGGTAAAATGTCGTATTGGAGAAGAAAAGTCAACAATTCTTCTGCTGATGCGCAAATTTTTGACATATCAATTTTCTGGTAATTATGTTGTCCCACTCACTATTTATTTATTAAAAATGTCTGAAAATCTAAACTGGATAAAAATTCATTATAAATTTTATAAAATCATCTTTTATGAAGATGTAATAGTAACTATTAAATATTGTAAAAATACCTGATTAACATTAATAAATTTATGTAGGCGAACCATTACAAATCAAGTCAGTTGTTGCTCCAGAGGGGGTTAAAGGTTACATTTACGTTGAGGCCTACAAGCAACCTCATGTTAAAGCTTCAATTGAAAATATAGGCAATCTAAGAATGGGCATATGGAAGCAGCAGATGGTACCTATTAAAGAAATGACAGATATTCTTCGAGTGGTTAAAGAACAGACTGGTCTAAGAGCGAAACAGTGGGTGAGGCTGAAGCGAGGCATTTACAAGGATGACATCGCACAAGTCGATTACGTAGACTTAGCGCAAAATCAAGTGCACCTGAAATTGTTACCAAGAATTGATTATACTAGGCCTCGGGGCGCTTTAAGAACAGCTCAAAGTGAATCCGAGGCTATGAAGCGTAAGAAGAAGAGAAGGCCCCCGGCAAAGCCTTTTGATCCAGAGGCCATTCGAGCCATTGGTGGTGAGGTAACTAGCGACGGTGACTTTTTGATTTTTGAGGGAAATCGATACAGTCGTAAAGGGTTTGTATTAACAATAGAACTTTCATTTAAACATTGTTTAATCTTATTAGCCTAGATCGCTTAATTATTATTAAACCGTTTATCTAAACAGATTTTTGTACAAAAACTTTACGACGAGCGCTATAATAGCCGAGGGTGTGAAGCCTACTTTGTCGGAGCTTGAGAAATTCGAGGAGGCGCCAGAAGGCGTGGACATCGAACTCAGTGGGCTTCCAGTTACCGGGGTTTCTGCTGGCAAAGAGGATCAAACGGTGACGCATACTTTTAGCACCGGTGACAATGTCGAGGTCTGCGAAGGCGAATTAATGAATCTGCAAGGAAAAATTGTATCGATCGATGGGAATATGATCATGGTAATGCCCAAGCACGAGGAATTGAAGGAGGCTTTGGAGTTCCAAGCGAGCGAGTTGAGAAAATATTTCACTATGGGTGACCACGTGAAGGTACGAATTATTCCTCATACATTTGTAAACGCAAACAAGAAGAAGCAAGTACATTCGAAGAAGTGGTACATGTAAGCAAACTCTGATAAATTCAGGTGGTGGCTGGCAGATACGAGGGTGACACGGGTTTGATTGTCCGGGTCGAGCAGAATCGTGTCGTCCTCTTCTCGGATTTATCGATGCATGAGCTGGAAGTTCTGCCTCGCGACCTACAACTCTGCTCAGATATGGCTACGGGCGTAGACAGCCTCGGGCAGTTTCAGTGGGGTGACCTTGTGCAGATCGATCCCCAGACAGTTGGTGTCATCGTACGCCTAGAACGTGAGAACTTTCACGTGCTGTCGATGCACGGTAAGGTAGTCGAGGCCAGGCCCCAGGGTCTGACCAAGCGCAAGGAGAACAGAAACACGGTCGCCCTTGACTCTCAACAAAATACTATACAGAAAAAGGACATTGTCAAGGTCAGTGCATTCATATTAATTTTTTCCAATGAATACGAAGGCTCGCGAAAAACAGTTTAATCGCGATTGATATTAAATTATACTTTAATGTTCTTCTAAAATAATTGTAATTAATACAGTGCGAATGTTAATATTGTTGAAAGGTCGTGGATGGCCCGCATTCTGGAAGAGGTGGCGAGATAAAGCATTTGTACCGGAGCTTCGCGTTTCTGCACTCGCGGATGTTCATCGACAACGGTGGGATATTCGTTTGTAAAACAAGGCATTTACAATTGGCCGGAGGCAACAAGGCCAACATAGCGTCCTCTATGTCACCGCTGATTTCCGGCTTTATGTCCCCGAGGATCGCCTCGCCTATGCATCCGAGCGGGTAAGTCCCGAACGAATGACGAGCCAAGCGATGGTTTAGTAACTTCGCAACCTGATTTTGAGTAGCAGAGGCGGTGGCATGGGTGGCGGGGGCGGCCGAGGTCGTGGCCGAGGTTCCGGAGCCAGGCGTGACCGTGACCTTATCGGTACGACGATTAAGATAACGGGCGGGCCGTACAAGGGCAACGTCGGCATCGTCAAGGACGCCACGGAAACGACGGCTCGTGTCGAGCTTCACTCTACCTGTCAGACTATTTCCGTCGACCGTTCGCACATCGCCAATGTTGGTGTGCCGACCAAGGATGGCAGCTTCAGCAGTTACAGCCGTACACCAGCTTACGCCGCTGGCAGCCAGACTCCGATGTACTCTGGTGGTAAGACACCTATGCACGGTAACCAGACGCCCATGTACGAGAGTAAGTGCCGCCAATCATTAACATTACCTTTTCAAGGTTTACGTACTACCTATTCGTGCGATATAGTTTTTATAAACGGTAATACTGTCTTGTTTTTCAGCTGGTTCGCGCACGCCCCATTATGGTTCAATGACGCCATCGCACGACGCAGGCTCTCGCACCCCGGGTCAGTCGGGAGCCTGGGACCCGACGGTCACCAATACACCCGCACGCACTAGCGACTTCGACGGCTACAACATTGAGGAGGGCGGCTCTCCTGGCTATGCACCGGGCTACCCCTCGGGCGGACCTTTCACACCTCAGACTCCAGGAACGATGTACGGCTCTGACCAGAGCTTCGGACCGTATCAGCCGAGTCCGAGCCCCGTGGCCAGTGCGACCGCGAGCCCCAGCCCCGCGGCATACGGCAGCACACCTTCGCCAGCCGGGACCGGTTACACGACCAGTCCACACGGAGCCTTTGCCTCGCCATCCCCAATGGGTTACAGTCCCATGACACCAGGCAAGTCTTAATTCTCATCTTTTAAACTCACATTTTAAAGCATAGAGATTGTCTTAAGATTGTCTGTATTTATCTGTATTGAAAAGCCCGATGAAATATATTTTCATTGCATTTTATTTCATTCTGACTCGATAAGGTCTTTAAGAATTTATGAAGGAACCGATGCCCGGTTCCCTTACATTAAATACAATAATTCACAGGCACTGCTAGTAGCCCGTACAATCCACAAACTCCAGGATCTAGCATGGACACCGGTCATGGTTCTGGTGTCTTTGGCTCGGAATGGCACACTACTGATATCGAAGTTAGAGTTCGAGATTCAAATCAAGATACTGATTTAGCTGGACAACAAGGTTACATCACTACAATAACAGTAAGCTACTTTTAAGCCCTTATTTTACATAAAATTATATCATATTACGAAGGTAAAAAATGTTCATTTATATTTATTATAATTGGATCTCATTGTTATGTGTAAAATTCTTTACAGGGTGGAATGTGCACAGTATTTTTGCCACGCGAGGATCGAACGGTAAATATTCTTTGCAGTCAACTCGAGCCGGTAGTCCCGTCGCAAAATGATCGTGTTAAAGTCATCATTGGAGAAGATCGGGAATCCGTAGGCACACTTTTATCAATTGACAATCAAGAGGGTGTATTTAAATCAAATGCCGGGGAAGTAAAAATGTTACAATTGCGATTCTTATGCAAAATGAGATCTCCTTAATAATCAATAGGTATTAATAGCATCTTGTACTAGGGAGATTTCGTTCTCATTGTAAAATAATATAATTATACATTTTAATAATTTAACATTATAACAATTGTTTGAATTACAAAATGAATTTGCTTGAGATTGCTTTTTAATAATGAATTGTTAGTTTTCAATATTCCAAACTTTATTTGAAATCGTTAATTTAATCAAACATTTATATACAATAATAATTATTTTTTTAAACAATTAATTGAATTTATTTGCGTATTTTACAAAATTATACATACATATATATATATATATATATATATATATATATATGCGTATATATGTATATATGTATATATGTGTATATATATATATATATTTTTAAATCATGAATGAAAAAATAAAATATTTTTAACGACTGTACACAAACATTATTTATACTTTGAATTCCTAACTCTCCCTTTTACTTCAAACATTTAATATTAATTTTCTATACAAAATTTAATAATAAAAAATATAAATAAAAAAATAAGAAAAATATTACATTGACTTTATTTTAGTCTGATATTCTTCTTTCAATTGTCTATAATATTAAAATTCTGTATATAAAATAATAACAAATCGTTCAATGAAATTCAATTTTTTTATGCTAAACGTAAGTTAATTTTAAAAATCAATTACCAAAATATAATTTATTATTTAACGTTTTTTTGTATTTGTTCTATATTAAGATTAAACTGAAAATAATGAACTGGATTTTATTAAATTAGAATTATCGAAGGTTATTGGAGTATAGAATAAAATGTTATTTATTCATAGAACGAAGTGAATGATAGGAATAAATTTCCAAACGAAAATAGAGCGCATTGAAGAGCTTGATGTGAATTGTTTGAAATATTGGGAAGACGGAGAAAAATACGAGATATCGATTTCGAGATGATTTCTCATATTTCGATAGAGATAGCGCCACATTATAAAAAACATTACAGCTGACACTAAGTATGTAATAGAAGCATAATTTCGTGATAAGAATAAAATGCATGTTCACGGAAATAGTTTATTCCACATATCGTCGCTGCTAATAAACGTATAATATATGCGCCAGGTTCACAAGAGCTATTTAAACAATGAATTAAGAGAATAAGATAAGAAAACAATTCAAAATTGCGTCAGTTAATGGACACTTAGAGCGAAAGTAAAAGTGATGGGAGAAATTTCATTCTAACCTCAGGAATAAAATATTCTCGAGCACATAATAAGGTCGCAGTGCAACAACGACAACAACAACAACAACAACAACAACAACGACGACGACGACGACGACGACGACGACGACGACGACGACGACGACGACGACGTAGATGACGTAGACGACGGGCTTGTGAAATTTGCGAAAGCAGAAACGCATGCGCAGTTGATTAGCACCTCTTTTGTCCATGCTTTCTCTTTTGGTGAATGAAATAGTGTATGATCCTGCCGATAAAACTGATATATAATTCCCATTCTACAAATTATATCACTTCAAGTTACAAAAGCGTTGGTAAGTCGATTAGGTATTTTGATAATGTCTATCGTCATTTAAACCCCAATAACCTTTCGTACGGCAATTTTATTGGCTTTGGCCATCTTTCGCGATAAGCAATTATCAATTTATAACAAGTCCCTTTAATTTATGTAATGGCTATTTACATATCAGAGAGCACGCGATGAAATCGTACAAGTCTTTAGTATTTCAATAATCTCTATTAAATAATCTGTTAATCGTTGAAGCGATCAATAATTCTTTCGATCTAACGCTCCAAAATTATTAAAACTAATAAAAACAACAAATCTATCCAAGAGAAAATAATTTTTTCTTTACTTGTTCATTGCTTTCCCCTACGAAAGCTGTACAATTATAAAAAGTATCAATTATCTTTGTACTAAAAACAAAAACAAAAAATATAGCCATGGTAATCACGATAACGAATACTAAATTAGGAATATTTTTCAACGAATTAAATTTATGCTCGCAACCACTTGTATTAATATTATGTCTTAGATTTCTATAATTTAGGAATTATTCTGATTAAGATGTTTAGATAATGCAAAAAATATCGATCGATGAACGGTTTTTCTATCCAATTTTTTCTTATACGTATACTAATAATAGGTAATAAAATTTTTATTATTTTTTCTGTCATTTCAAGCAATTATCATGTAAAATCGTGCATTACTCTTTTAATTTTTAAATATACTTTAAACTTAGAATCGTATTATAATAGGTAGGTGGGGATGGGGGCGGGGGAGAGAGGCTTAAAATAAGGTTATTTGTTTAACAAAAACAAATCATTAAATATTCTTGAATCATTCGTTTATTCACGCAAGCAATAATAGATTTTTTAGAGATCCGTGTGATCAATATGATACGCGTTATACATAATGTGTATATATGTAAATAGCTATATTTTATTAATTTATAATTTATTTTAATCAAATAGGATACAACTTCCTCACAGAGTCCTGTTTCTTCATAAAATTAACATTCTTCTTTTTAAAAATTTCCTACAGCTGTTCGTTCGATCAGGCCACTCGGTATACGTACATAAAACACTTGATATACATCATTCGTATTTGATTCCCTTTTGTCAAAATAGTTTGTATTTTTACAACAATTAACTTTTATTATTTATTTTTATGTTTATATTGTTGTTTGTTGTCGATCTATTTAAAATCATTTCATAAAAATTTAAAACAAGAAGAATATAACAAAGAAAAATTGATAATTACAAATTAAAATAACGATATAAGATCGTGCAAAATTACATAGATTCATTATGTATAAACACCATTTCACGGTTTTATTCCTATTTGTTCTTATTGTTCTTGTTCTTTTTAATTTTCCTTTCTCCTTTTTTCTTTTTTTTTACGTTTGATTGAAACTTGTTAATGGAAAAAAAATATTACTTCTGAGAAAGCGTTTGAATTTTTTAAAATCTTAAAACATCCCGAAAGCTTCTCTCATCTGCGTTTAATCGTTAAACTCCGATGTCATTATGAAAAAATAAAGATATCATCACACTTGCACAATACCCAGCGTTATAAATAAATACAAATAATATTAATAATAATAATAATTAATAATCAATAATCATCAATAATAATAATAATAATAATCATGATGATAATAATAATAATAATAATAATAATAATAATAATAATAATAATAATAATAATAATGATAATAATGATAATAATAAAAACAAAATACAAGCTGTCGATTCCCTGCGACAAAAATCGTATGATAGTTGTAAGTATATTCTAGACAGTGGCATTTATTTTATTTATTTTTTTCATCTCTTGTATATTACGTATATGTATGTGAATATAGTAACGCACGAAGAAAACAATATGTAGAGATAGGGTATCGATGAATATTTCTAATTCTCTACATCTGTCAGCATTTACGTCTTCTTTTTTTTTCTTTTTTTTTTCTTTTTGGTAAATTATGCATTCGTATTGTATATAATATATAGGAATACAATAATCGTACGTTACCAATTTAATGTGAAGGGTAGCAGAATCTCTTGCTTTTTTTCAATTTACGAAGGGGGAAAAGATTTTTAGAATCCGGTGAACTGCCTACGGCCACTTTAATTTTGTTTTTGTTTTTGTGTTTTGTACTTGAGAAAAAATTATTATGCCATTAAAAATTTAAAAACAATTTTTTGGTATTTTTTTTATTTTTATTTTTATATGTGTGTGTGTGTGTATATATATATATATATATATATATAAAGTCGGAAGATCAAGCAATAATACACACACGCCCACGCGCGCATAAAATACACATGTGTGTATCGTGTTATTACAAGCTGTATAGTACAGGATGAATTTTTTCAGCAGTTTTTAAATATTATTTTAAAAAATCATATAAAAAATATAGCGTAAGAGTATGTTTCGTATAATATATGGTATATGTTCATTGCAGCCGATTGTGTGTCACGATAATCATATATTTATATTGAAAATTGATAATTACAAGACAAATTTATGTATAAATTTGTTTGAATCAATAATGTTATTTTTAAATGTACGTTAAAAAGTATTTTTGCTATTAACTTTCATACACATACGTTTGTATAGGTATTCTTATGGATACGCCTGTGCATATAAATTCTTGAAAATGGCGAATAATTTTTATTCAAGTTTACAAAAATAAATAATTAATAAATTGGCGATAAGATCCTCTGAGTGTTACTTAAGAAGACGGTCGCTGTTGGGTCTATACGTAAAATTAAAAAAAAAAAAAAATGCAGGGCTGCGTTTCTCGCGGAAACAACTTTTCAATACTGATTTTGGAATGATCCGTTATACTCTCCATTTCATTCTTTATTTTTCTCCTCCCACTGCCTCATTTTTTTCCTTCCTTCCTCCTTTTTTTCGTTTTTTTTCTTCTACATTTTAATTCCTTTCTTACGCTTTCCTCTTTCACGAGCACATTCTCTCAGTAGACATTGTGTAAGCATACACACGCACTCGTACAAGCTATAGGTATGCATACGTATATTCAGACACAGAAAAAAGTATATCTTGTAAAAGAATTTTGCATTCTGTTTTTTTCCTGTACTAGCAGTCAGGCTCTCATACCCATACAATTAACCACCTAGCTATATAAACTTAACACGCACAAACTTAATAGGTACATAATTTACATGTAAATACGTATAATGTATGTATGTATGTATATATATAGTATGCAATTATATTTATCAAAAGCTAATATTTTCAATTTTTATTTTTATTTTTTATCTTTGTATTGACGTACGTACACGTTATATATATATATATACATATACACGGTATGTATGTTATAAAATTATTAAAATCTTGAAACTTCAGCTTTTAATGTGGGTCAAAATAAAATGTCTTTCCTTATGTTCGTCCTGTCCTCTTATCTTCAAAATATTCATAAAAATAACTCAAGAGTAACTTAATATAATACTTGTTGTGTAGGCTAATTTCACGGATATGGTGAAAAATAAATACTACACTTAAATACCGGATACGGGCGAATGCGTCCGTACAAAATCATAAGGCGTATTATTGATATAATTTTCTGTAAAAATTTGAAATTTTCTTTTCTTGCTATATTTTATTTTATTACTATTTTCGGTCATTGATGCAATTATATTAATGTAAAAATTAAAATACATTTCTGTAAAATGCTTGCGAACAACGTCCGACGTATCAATTTATTTTTATGCAATTTTTTTAAATTTTTATGTACATTTATAAATATTATCAAAACAAATCCTAATATATTTAAAATATCTAAAACAAAACACGAAAAAAAAAGAATCTCGATAATATTAATAAACAATGAAAATTTATGAAATTCTATAAAATGTTATTCTTATACAATTGCGACTGAATAGATGCAAAACATGAATAAAATATTTGCAACACCTTTTTTAGTCAACAAAAAGTAAATTTCCTTATTAAGTGCATTTATATGAAAACAGATTACATGTTAAATATATAAATGAATAAGCTAATCCGTAGTTGAATACTGATTGCTCTTTATGACTTTTTAGTTTTTACTTCTTAGCAGTTGATTTTATCTTTATTTTTCTAAAAAAATTTTAGAGTACAACACTATTAGAGATAGCGAATGTATGTATCATATAAAATTGCACAATAAAGTATGAATTATCTGACAAATTTAATTTTATAAGCTTTGTAATTTATCTGACCATTTATTCGTCATTTAAAATGCGAAGCAGTCATTTTAAAAAGAGAAATTTGGCAAGATTATGTTCCGAAATCCAGTCGGCATACGTTTTTAATAATAATAATAATAATAATAATAATAATAATAATATTAATAAGTAAAAAATTAATAATAATAGTAATAATAATAATAGTTGCAGTAGTAGTAGTAGTAATAGTAATAGTAGTAGTAGCAGTAGTAGTAGTAGTAGTAGTAGTAGCAGTAGTAGTAGTAGTAGTAGTAGTAGTAGTAGTAGTAGTAGTAGTAGTAATAGTTGCGTGTTTTAAATACACTCTACGTGCAAAAGCGAGTGATACGACTGCTCTCTCTTTCTTTCTTGGTAAGCATATCTGTATATGCACGTTTCCTTGCAAATTTTTAATAACAATAGCATTAGCTGAAAACAGTATTAGTACTGAAAATGTAATAATAATAGTAATAATAATAATAATAATCATAATAATAATAATAATATTAATATTAATAATAATAAAATAAATGATGATAATAATGAATACTGAATAATCAATAATAATAAAAATAGTTATAATGATGATGATACTCAATTATTATTATTATTATTAATATTTAATAATTAATAACATGCGGTGTACTAGAAGCTCCTTGTGTGGGATCGAGTGCGTACTTCTATGTATTTATCCATATATTTCCATGGCTATATGTTATCAGTGTATGTGGATGTGGGTGTGTGTATGTGTTTATATTATATATATATATATATATATATATATATATAATCGTGCGTATGCGTGTGCGGGTATGTGTGTGTTCTACGCGCGCTCGCGCGTATTGAGTGAGTATACGGTACGCGCGCACGGATATTTTCATCGACTAGAATTTATGTTTACAGGATGCATGTGACTATTACTCTCCTTGTGTGTCCTCTCTCTCTCTCTCTCTCTCTCTCTCTCTCTCTGTCTCTCCCTCCCTCCTCCCTCTCTAATATTCAGGATCTCGCTTCGATCTCGAAAAGAAGATAAAAGGATGACTACTGGACGCTCTGATGTATGTATGTATATATGTATATATGTATATACGTATATATGTATATATATATATATATGTATATATATATATGTATACCGTATTCAGTTATACTTGGGAAATAAATCAAGCCACTGCATAATATAAATATTTTTCTTTCGTGAAAGGAAGACAATATAAAAGTACAGTTTACCTATGATGGCGTGCGCAGAAATTTTACTTTCTTTTAAGCTCGCGATATATCGAAAGACGGCCTGGCCTGGCCTGGCCTACTCTTCTTTCAGCCGGCGTTTCAGGAATTTTCAGAAAGAAAAGATCGCCGCCCCGAGCGCCTGGGACTTTTCACACGCGTTAAATAAAGCCCGTACATTTTCATTCGATTTCTTTTTACCGACACTGTTTAATGAGCCACTTATTTCTTATTATCGTTGTCGTACGATCGACTTTTTATGCGAAGGATAGATAGATGGCAGTCGCAAAATCTCTAACCGCTTTACGAGTCGAAGACATTTTTATTAATAATATCATATTGAGCGTAGCCTACAAAAAAAAAAACCTTGCGCATAATTGTACAGAGGCCTGGAAAGAACTTATGCACGGACATTCATGTCATTTAACTGTTCACATCGATGACAGCGATCCATCCTCGCCATTAATCTTACTACTACGACTCGGATTAGAAACAGAAAACATTCGCATTTCCCATCTACATCACATAGCCCAGTCTATTACAATAATTATAATATTTAATAATGATAATGATAATAATAATTTTTACGTTCAATTCGCACCTCTAAGATTCTTCTCCCCCATTCGTTTTTAAATAATATTTTCATCTTGATAGTTGATGTTCCTGCCGCGTTTGCCTTTTTCATAGTCGATTCGCCTGCTTCCGCCTACTGTCGGTCGAGATTATCCTAATATACAAATATTTCCTCTCGTTCGCCGTCCCTCTCTCTCTCTCTCTCTCTCTCTCTCTCTCTCTTTGCCTTTTTTCCCTCGTTACCTTTATATTTTTCCTCCTTGTCCTCCTCTGTTTTTTCATCCTCAGCTTTCTCCTCTAATATTCTCCTTCTACCCTCTGCTTCACCTTCTCCTCCTCCTCCTCCTCCTCCTCCTCCTCCTCTTGATCTCCTCCTTTCACTCTCTTTTTCATTCTCTTCCCCCCCATCTCTCTCTCTCTCTCTCTCTCTCTCTCTCCTTCTTCTTCTTCTTCTTCTCTCACTCTCTCGGCATTTTTGTTTTCATCAGTCACACAGGGCTTTATTTCTTGCGGCCAAGGTACTCGGCAATCTCTTGGAACTTTTCCTTTTCGTCCTCAAGCAACAGCGCTTGGATGCAGCTCGTAAAGTATTCGCTGCCGAAGCAGTTCTGCCTGTTAGACGGTAAATAAAAATAGCCGATATTAGAAAAGACATTTTATTTCAGGTTGACGAGTAGTAGTCCACCCACAATCGACTGCTGACAAATTTACAAATGTCAACGTCATCGAACAAGACGCACGAGCTTTTTAGCTTAGACCACCAAATGCCTAATGACCCCGAACAACAATTAGTAAAATCACATAAACAGTCTCAAAAATGTTTTCATCTCTAATGCACGACCCTTTATGTATTACTGTTATTATTACTATATAGTTATGCTATGTTTATTAAAAAAAAAAAAAAAATTCTTTGAAAAAACTTTTTATTTAGTGGTATCGTTAAAGAGTGAATTCGAGAGTGACGAGTGCATTTTTTGTAATTTGTACAGATTTTGACGACATATATGTCAAGGCTAAAATCAAATGCATCTTTAATTTATATATAACTATAGATTATAAGACCGATTTAGGAAATATGCTTTTTATGGCTGTGCGTCTTTTCTCGAGTAGTATGTATAGAAATTTATTAATCGTAAAAATGATTGTTAATTGGATAGTATGTAGATCTCGTATTGTTAGTCTGAAAAAATGCGATTCTTTCACCACTCCAAGGACATCCTAAAAATAGATCGTCTTATAATTAAAAAAAATCTTGTATTATATCCTTGGAATAAAAAAAAACCAGAGTTTTCAACATTTCAAAAAAACATTAAACATTGTCATTGAGAGACAAGTCATTGAGAGTCTTTACCCAATACTTGATACAAAAATGTATTGCTGCGTTAAGACACCAATATTCATGTGTTTACGTATGCATATAATTATAAAAAAAAAAAAAAAAAAAAAAAAAAAAGCAAAAACGGTAAATTCAAAAATCACAAAAAAATCTTTAATAAAATACTCAAAAAAAAATCTACTAATTAATAAAAACGAAGCTGTAGGGAATTCCGTATATACATTCAAAAATACATAGTATATACCTGAATTCGATATCAAATTGGAACTAATTACAATGAATACGGAATTACCTATACCCTTTTATATGATGTCAGATTCTTCATGTGACTGCTTATAAACATTTTATATATATTTTGCAAAATTAAATAATATATCACGAAAAATAATGATAATGAAAAGAAGGTCATTCAGGGGATGTGCAATTTATAGTTAAGGAGTAGGTTTTAAAGAAATTTGATTTATACGTATTGTATAATGATATTGTATATTCGTATTGGAAGCTAAATCTTTTGAAATTTGTAACGAAAAAAAATTATATTTTATCATAGATTGTTTTGTAAAGATCGAGTGAGCATTATTGAGGTAAAATAAATATATAATCTTGATTTATAAAAATATACTTCGAATATTTGAAGCCTTACAAATAAATGGTTTAATTATTTTCTTTTATTGGATTAAATAGTTTTTTAATAGTTCATTTAATCAGAGTTGAGAGTTTTTTTTTGTTTTTTTTTTTATTTTTTATACAATAATAATTAAAAAACAACGAGTTTAAGTTTTTTTGTATCTAAATATTTGAAAGCGAATAATTTCCTGTATTTGAAAACGAGTATGTGACAAGTCCGTGTACGTGCGCGTGTGCGTGTAGGTGCATTTAGATTTGGGTAGTAGGTGGGTAAGTGTGTATGCAAAGAGTATAGATTCACCTTGGAGTAAATAGCCATTGTTTAGTAAAGAGTGGTGCTTAAATAAGTAATGAATGTTAATAGAGTGATAAATAAACTTGTAATGTAAATCAAAGAAGAAGTAGAAGAAGAAAAAAAAACGGGGAAAAAAACAAGAGATAAAACGATAAAATCATAAAAAAACATAAAGAAGCACCTAAACCCCAGGATCAGCTCCGTGGAGTTGCTTGATAGATGTTTGGATCCATTCCATTTCGTCCTGCAGTAGTAGTACGTCTAGGCAGCCCTTAAAGTAGTCCGAGGTAAAGCAGTTCTTTCTGAAAATTTTTCAGCCAACATTGACTTGTCTATATACGTTTCTTTGTTTCATTATTTTATTCATTTTTAAGTACGGTGTCGACTTGTGCAACCTTACATTCGTTGCAGTTAACAGGGAGCTTCTTAGTCCGATAATTGAGTATAACGTAAGCGAGCGAGTATTTGTGTGTCAATTAGAAAATGTCTCTGCGTATGTATTATTATATCAGGGGCTCGTGTCCGACTGCAAGGCTGAGTACAAGACAAGAGAAGTACTCCTTTTTCAGAGAACCAGGAATAAAGAAGTATAACGGAGGTGGGGGGAGGGGAGGGTGAGAAGGGATGCCGCGAGGGGATGACGTCTATACGAGTGTCGATCTCGAAATTTCAGGTTCATCGGTTGAATCGAACGGCCGCCAAGCGAGAAAAGTAGAGGTGAGGCCAATTAACGGAGTGTAAAAAAGGGGAAAAGCGGCTGAGATTCGGGGAAAGAGTGGCTGGCGTGGAACCGCGCTCGGGCGGTACACAAATAGAAGCGATAACCAGGAGAGGAATAGCGGATCGTGGCCATCGAGAATGTCTTTGAGAGGTACATGTTAGTGGGCGCGCTCGTTCCCGAGTCCTTTCGAAAGTCCCGCGTCGCGAAAAAGACTCGACCGTGTGCACGGGATATGTATCTGCTGCCCGCGCGTTCACGCACGTACGCACGCACGTAAGCACGCACGCACGCACGCACGCACGCACGCACAGTCTCCCTTTCTCTCAGCTTCCCCGAGTCTCCGATCCACCCAGCTCTACGTCCACGGTCTCCGCCACCGGAGCGCCTCTTCGCGCCCGCTCTCCTTCGCGGATACCCCCCCCCCACACCACCTTCTTTTTTTCTCCCTCTAGCGGAGCTCCTACTCCAGGGCCCCCGTTCGTGCCTCTCGACGAGAGAGAGAGAGAGATAATTTTAGATCTCAACTCTCGCGATAAAAACAGATGAATTATATTCTCCCGAAGGCAGGACTCGGGCAGGTAATAACGGATGTACGTTTGCTGGGGAGCGCGCGCGTGTGTGTGTACATATATAGAGCCGCGTCGATGCCGTGTACGTGTCGGCTTCGGCGGTGGCAAAAGCGAGCGGCCACCGTCACCGCCACCGCCACTACCGCAGCCGCAGCCGCTGCCACTGCCGCTGCCGCTCACGCTATAAATAGAAGAGAAATCTCACGGGTCGGATACGCGTGCCGAGTTTGGCGAGAAGCCGCGCAACAACTACTCTTCCGCGTATTTGCCTGAAAATGCTTTAGGCCGTACGTACGTACGTGCAACTCGCGCGGGGCCGCATGTCGGACGTCACCACGACCACCTTCCTTTTCCCATCGCCTCTTATTTATATCGTTAATATTTTATCCTTAAATCGGGAGGGAGCCACCCGGCCAACTTTCTCGGCGGGAGTCGTTTTGCATTGAACGCAGCCGCCCGCATCGATCGATCGATAGATCTTGGCCGGTGGTGATCCAACGAGCCGCGCCAGCCAACGCGCAAACGATCCACAACCTCGCTGCGCTTTTATACTATTTAGATCTCCCGATGTATATATATATATATATATATACGTATACGCATAGGTAGATGGATAGAGATGGAGAGAGACAGGGTGAGAGAGAGAGAGAGAGAGAGAGAGAGAGAGAGAGAGTGAGAGGCAGTGAGGCAGAGAGGGGGAGAGGGACGGACTGGAAGTTACAACAACGACTTGGTCGACTTACCTGCAAAGCGTGTGGAGCTGAGGCTCGCGGAACAGATTGTAGCAGTCCTCGCAGATGCGATCGAGCCTCGCGAACAGGCTTTTGTCGTAGACGCCCTTGCATTGGATGTCCATGAAGGAGCGCTTGCTGAAGGGATGGCCCATCAGAGCACCGGCATCCGCGATCCCCAGACAGGAGGTAAAGAGCAGGAGCGTCATAGACCAAGCGAGGACCGAGAGGAGCGAGGGTGCGCCTGTGTTATGCTCGAGTACCGAGCCTCTCCCCGTCACTCTTCGCGCCTCCGAAATCGACGTCGGCTCGCTCCTCTCCGTCGTCGGGGTGCCTGACATGCTTCCCCTAGTTTGCCGATCCATCATCTGCAACGCAGAGAGTTCGAAGATTTTCAATTAGAGTCGCTTCCCTCTTGACTGCCCGATAGAAGAGAAGCCCCAAGCTCTGATCCCCGTATATCCTGCTCGGCGTGGCTGAGGCGGGACCAGGTGGGAGCAGCTAAAGGGATACGGCGGACCTCGGGACGCCACTCGAAACCAATTCCGTCTAATGACATTGTTCCCTCGCTTCGACGCGCCTTTCCTTCCTTACCGATTCGCCTCTCGGCGGCCCGAAACCTCGCATACCGGCCCTAATGATCAGATCGACCGCCCTCCCCGAAGATGAGCAAGCCGACGACCGTAAGAGATCGAAGGCTCCCGATCCAGCTCACTCGTAGATAATATGCCCGCGTATTCTCTCTCTCTCTCTCTCTCTCTCTCTCTCTCTCTCTCTACGTTTATTCTATCGTTCGTATTACAAGCGCGATTTCTCGTCGTTATCCTTCCTCTCACTACCGACGCTACGGGTTCCCCGGTTCCGGGCTCGAACGAGCTCTCGGGCCGCGACGATCTCGAGACCTTCTGACTCGTATGCTCGCGGCTTTTTCTTTTCCGACCGATGCCGTTGCCCCGGCAAGCCGTCTACTGCGTCAAACTAGTTAGAGGTTTTAACAAAAAATCGTATATGAATCATCGCGGCCGGGTAATTATTGTATCGTCACCTCTTCTTGCCTTACCTTTCGGGTCAACTATGCGGGGAAACCGGTGATTAGTCATCTGAATTCTATCTGGACGACCTGCCACGACATTGCTGTCTTATCAATATATCTTATATTTTCGGGACCGGAAATACCTTAGCTCACGATCACGATCTCCATCCTGTTTAATACGCGCAATTTCACGAATTATCAACAATTTACCCACTTTTCTTATCGATAAAATCTTCAATGGATAACCAACCCTTTCATGTTTTTTACTGTACGACTTCATGTTTTTTACTGTACGTTTTTACATTTACTTATAAAAAAAAAAAATAACACGCCACATAATACGCCAGCAATCCATTGAAATTTGAAGAGTTTCATGATACGCGCATGTGATTATCCTACATTTTTTTTCTGAAAATTCTATAAATCACTACAAGAAATAAGCGTATTGTTGTTATTATAAATATATCTTTGTTCGAGATTCTCTAGCTGATGGAAGTAGAAACGCGTTTTATTAAAAATTGACGCAACAAGTATAACTTCGTATAATTTGGACGATGATTCAGAGTGAACTTCACTATTGAAATCGTAAATTTTAAGAAAAGATTTGAAGCGAAATAAATCGGTGCTCGCGTAGTGCGTCATCAAGCATACAAATAAGTAATTTACGATATTATAGGGTCAAAGTACCAAAGCATTTTTAATATAAAGTAAATTCCTGGGAGAATTATATTTACAAGTATAATTATTAAATATAAAGCTTAAAATGTTATTTGGTCATAAAATCGGTAATTAAAGAAGATTCGTATCGTTGATAAGGTAACGTGAGATGAGAAGACAAGGTATAAAAACACCTTCGAATTCAGAAATGAGAGAATAATGTGAACGACCACTTCGGACTTTGAAGTACTTTGAAGAAAGATCAGAGTAATGGTCAAGTTAATTATAAATATACCTATATGTATATTACCACTATACAGATGTAGATATTAACCAGAATTCACGCGCTAGATTTACTCGTCTCCTCTCTCTCTCTCTCTCTCTCTCTCTCTCGCGCGCGCGCGCGCACTTCTGTAAAAATGGGCGAGACGATGGGAGGAACAGTTACAAGTGCAAAAGAGCCTCGTCTGTCCGTAATCGTTTTGTGAACCCTGAAACTGTATAATCCAGAAGCATCTCTCTTTCTCTATCTCCCAGCAAGTCTCTCTGTAGTATCGGTTCAATCGTTAACTACACGACCCTTCAATTCTTCTGAACCATACAGCCCGCGCTCCGTTTCTTCTCTCTCTCTCTCTCTCTCTCTCTCTCTCTCTCTCTCTCACGCCCCCTTCCCACCACACCTCCATCCCCAACCCTTATGACCAGCCATCCGCCACTCGCGTGACATATTGTTGTTATTATCATCATCGTCGTCGTTGTCGCCGGCGACAACGACGACGCACTCGGGTGGTTTTCTATTTTTAGAAAGAAACTCTCTTTCATTCTTTCTTTCTTTCTTATTCCGCGGAGGCGGGAGTATCGCATTCGGCGAAAGAGAACCGCGAATACTCTGCTTTAACTTAGGTACTGATCAGCGGCCAAGTTCAATCGAATCGAAAACGATTCATTTCAATCAATTTTATCGACGGCCACCAGCGCCGTTTTAACTCAACCACGCCTACCATCGCCATTCTATTATTATTATTGTTGTTGTTGTTGTTGTTGTTGTTGTTGTTGTTGTTATTATTATTATTTCTTGTATTTTCGAATGTCCTGGCCTCGCGACGTATTCGCTGCGCGTAGTATCTAATCAACAGGAATACAGAAATAAGACTGCCGATGAGATTGGAGGATGCTTTTAATTTTGAGAAGGCCGCACACGACCGTGCGATGAGCCTCGCTAAGCTTCGTAGTCGGTTACGAGTCTCCGATCCATGCATGCAGATACCGAAAGCTTCGAGCGATCAGTTATCCGCCAATGGCCATTGATTAAATGCGAGTGGTCCGGGACCGGGGTCGGGGAGAAGGTGGTAGGAGAGGAATCGGAAGATCGTATCTTCCCGGCGCGGGAATATAATAATAGGAGGCGCGAAAAGCACTAGTCGATAAGGTGGGGGGGGTGGGGTTGCTGGTCCGTTCTCGTGACGTGTCAAGTCTCTTCTGTACAAGCGAATACAGGTGCGCAATATGAAAATAATACTCTGGCGAAGGCGGAAAAAGATATGCAACCGAGACGAGAGACTTTCGTAGGTCGCGGAGCCGATTGTTCGGCCAACGTGCGGAGCTCCTGCTCGAGCTACAGAGCATCGGTTCACCATCGTCGCTCGAGGCTCCATTTTTCTCTACCACGGGAGCTCAGGATTCTCAATCGCTCTTTTCTCTATGACTAAATATAGAGAGGGTCGCGTCCCTATACCCGATTGCAATTTTACGTATCGTGTATTATATTTTGACTAGAATAATCCTCAAGAAACAACGCTTTGTCGCTCGTTAAGATTTTTGAAATACTTTGCTTAACCCCGATTTTGCGTAATAATGGCTTATTTATAAGTAATTTGTTCACCTACGTTGCTTTTCTATTTAATTTTATACCTACGATTCTTCGTTATAACTGCCTTCTAACAACAACAACAACAACAACAACAACAACAACAACAACAATAATAATAATAATAATAAAGATAATAATAATAATTGTTAGTAGGATAATTTTAGTAAATTATTTAGAACGTCATTTGGGTCTTTCAATATACGTTTAATCACGTAATAATTTATTATATAATTAATTTCATAAAAATGCCAACGAAAGTGAATCAAACTTTTCTTAGCGAATATAAATAAATTAATATACGATCTCGTGCTAATCTTGCATTAGCGATAAGTACGAATGTAAGATCAGCGAAGGTGACTAAAAACATTTTATTATAAAAATTTGTCATTCGTAGAATTATTTTGCCCTGCGATAAGTTTGGCTCTCGTTTGATTGAGATAAATACAAAGGTAGCTTTGACTAACCTAGGAAAAGTTGAACATCTTGCCATGAAACTCAGCAGCATTTTATTATCAGTAAAATAATTATTCATAAATTCTCGTCAATATACCTTACGTGCTAGACTACTTTTCTTTATACATTTCTAAGATTGTGCAGAGAGAGAGAGAGAGAGAGAGATTATTGCAAGGTATCTGCTTTTACGTTGTTTAATGATTTTAATACTTTTTATTCCTTATAATCTCTTGTAATGAATAAAGCGTGAACGCGGCTCTTATTTACTTAAATTGAGAAAATAAGTAGTGAAATAAAATTTCCCAATAGTTACTCGAACTTTTTACATCGCGAGCTGTATCCTCGAATGATTCAATTGCGATATAGAAATCGACTTTCTAGCCGAAATTGAGCCGAAATCGTTAAGTTTTATTATTGCACTGCACAGGATGCTCGGCATTCAATGCACTGGAGGCTGAGCCCAGTATTCTGACTGATCAGTAACAATTAGCAAGAATTTTTAATGTTTATAAATCGCGAAAGTGTCGAGGTTTTTTTGACGAGGACGGGCCGCTCATGGCTGGCGGGAAAAATTGCAAGCGAAGGAGTTGCGCGAGATCGGAGACTGAAGCGAAGAAGGGAGCCAGCCGACGGTGCCCTGACGGCCGTATGAATAAAGAATTCAAGAGAGTTCGTCGATAGCTCGGCGGAGGTATACCGGGTAGAGGAGGGGAAATAAAAGAGTAACGAATAGCAGAGAGAGAGAGAGGGAGAAAAATGTTATTGGGGTAGAAGGGGGGAGAATGCGTGTGCGTGTGCGTGTGCGTGTGCGTGTGCGCGTGTGTGGAAGTCGAACGCGGTCGACAAGTAATTAACGATATAAGCATATACTATTCGTCTCGGTTT
>RCIC01000009.1:3140000-3152500 GCA_018883505.1 Ceratosolen fusciceps
GTCACGTTTTGTCCGAGATTTTGAGACGCCCCTGCTCTTAGAGTTGGTAAACAGACGTGCGGAAAATGTGTAAAGTATAGGGTCGGGTAGGTGGGTGGGTGCGAGGCGGGGGACGGGGGTGGCTGGGGGGTGGGGAGAAAGGAGGAAGGTTGAGTCCGGGCACAAGTGTAATAGAAAGGAAAGAAAAATGTCCCGTCGTCGCGGGAGTGAGAACGAGAGGGAGAAGAAACCGCAACGCAAATAGAAAATACGGCAAATGACGTCAATGGGCGATAATAATTACATAAGATCGGATTATCAACGATAATTAATAAAAATAACAATAATGGCTGTTATTATTATAATATATTATAATAATTCGGATTCGTGAACCTTCGGGAATACCTGTTCGTTTCCCCGACTTTGTTTATTTTTCTTATTTATCGAGCAGCATTAATTGAGTAAGAAAACTTTATTGCCAATACTTGGAATAGCCGACAGAGCGAATAGGTGCTTTTGATGTAATTACACGCTTTGCGCCAGTCAAAAGATTAATTTATTCTTACAAAATGCAGCTCGCGCATAAAAGAATATGAGAATACGCATTAATCTATTCGATTTCTTTTCCAAAGAAATTTATATACCGAATACAATATTTTTTCTTGCTTTTATTTTTTTTTTGTCTTATTTAAATGATAAGTTTCACGGAAAGTCGTTGATTTAGATAGTTGCAAGAAAATACCTGTGACAGCCCTACACTGAGGTGATATAATATCGACTGCTTCTCGGTCGAAAGTATTTTCATAAATATATATATATATATTAAATTTTATATGAACCAGCACACGGCTACACGAACTTTGATTCTAATACTGCGCTATCTAAAATAGTAATGGATTTTTTTTTTTTTTTTTTTTTTAAACGAAATGGAACTTCAATACTGTAAATACGTAATTTCGAAATTTTACAAATAATAGATGTAGACTGTTTTTTAATAAATAAATAAATAAATAAAGAAAGAAAGAAAGAAAGAAAGAAAGAAATCAAAACTACTATAAAATCCGAGCCAATACCCAATGTTTGTGCCGCTGCACGTGTTCCCACGAGCATGAATAAGAATTTCACTGCTCGATGATCGATATCCAATGCAAAAAAATGTATATTTAATAATAACGTTCTTGCGGCCGGGGTTGGGACAAAATTATTTACATAAAAATGTTTATAAAAGAGGAACCATCGAAAAGCTTTGGCGATCGAACGTAATGATCGAAGGATGATTTCGAGCGCAAAGCCGTGGAATTGATCAACTTTACTTTTCGCTGCGATAAAAGACCGAGTTATTTTAAGAGAATTTGCCCTTGGAGGCTCGATTGCGCGCGCCTATATTTATGTATCGCCGCAATACATGCTGGGCATGTGTGAAAAACGAGGCTCTAACAAAGGATGTTAATGTTTACCTGAAGGAATGCAAGCTTTCTCTCTCTCTCTCTCTCTCTCTCTCTCTCTCTCTCTCTCTAGCCCCTCCCCCACCGACCGTCAATCGCTCCGTCGTGCTCCGTACTTTGGATTGTTATCTTTCTCGATACATGTTGCAGCTGCACATAGACGCATGGAGATAACATTCCTTAGGCCGGTGTCTTTCCGAACGGTGCTTACGGCAACGTTACGCACATGTCACTACTACTCTCTATACGCGCAGCAGCAACGCGTCCCCGTGAATTCGGTCCGCCGACCCCCCCTCCTCCTCCTCCTCCTCCTCCAACCCCTCATTCCTAAACGCGTGCATGCACACGCCTCCTGCGCTTCCTTCCACGCTTGCTTATAATTTCTTTTCCATTAGCCTAATGGCGACTCCGGCATTTTCACGAGGGAAAATTCTATGACCATCGATGAGAAGCTGATTTACGTACACCGAGGCAATTTTCGTCCTACGACGCTCCATCTTCCTATTGATAATCCCTTATTTTAATACCTATATCGGTCCCTTCGAACGTATCTTTATTCCGAGTCATTCTTAGCGTGTACTTTATATGTCAAACATACCGTACCATAAATTTTCATCGTTGTCGTCATAAGTGAAACTGAACGGATTACTACCTCTCAATTATATTTTGAATATATATATATATATATATATATGAAACAATGCCGGCGTTATTTACCATGAAATATCATCCATTCTTTCTTAAGTTTATACTTCTATACATTAGTATTGTTATAGTTATTACTGGATTCGGATAAGCTATGTTGGTGTATGAATTATCAGTATGCAGGCAAGATTTTTACAACGATTACGTATTAATAATTATTTCTACAATGTAGTATTTACTTGCGATCGAATGTTAAAATGCTGTTCAATAACAAAAGCCCACTACTATTTCATTTTCAATTACGAATACGATAAAATGACAATACGATTTAATGACATTTTATGTGCTTTAAAGTACGTTTAAATAATTAATTGCTTGTGAATTCTACATCAGTTGTGCATCAATCCTTTTCATAATTGCACTCGAAAAGAACAGTATGGAAAAAAAATCAGTAACTCCTATACATTAGAGAATCTTTTATAATAATTTCCTTGTTACGATTTAAAATGTAAGTAAAGTATATTGAAAATATGTCATCAATCGTTTCGGGGAAATCATGACTAAGATATAAAACAGAAGAAAAAAAAAAAAAAAAAAAAATTAACCGATGAATAATATAACGTCAAATATCTATATACGACCATCAAAAATCAATTGATGGCATCTCTCCTTAATATTATCTATCCATTAAATATTATTCGTGTTACAATCTAAATTCGAATTAGAAAAATCTACTGATTCATAGGTTACAGACACTGACGTAATCAATGGAAATAGTAGATAAATTAAACTTTCGGTAAAAATAAATCATTTTTACGCACCGATAACGAAAATGACTAGTTGCGTTTTAGAAATCTTATGTGCTTACACACACGCGCACACGCACCACGGGCGCGTATATAAAGAAATGACACGCCTCCGCATACATTGAAAAATGTAAGAATATAAAAAAAAAAGGAACTTCCATTAGCAAAAGTGCATTTCATTGATATTAGTACTATAATTAATGATATTATTCTGGAAATTTGTTATGAAAATTCGGAAAACTTCATTTCCAATAGAACTCAAATGCTTTTATAAACGATTTGGCTTAAAAAAAGTTAAAAAAAAAAAAAAACAAAAAAGATCTGTGCTTGAATATATTTAAATTGATGAATTGCAACAATTGGTTGTTTTGAGTAATCATTTTACTCATTTTAAAACCGCTGTACAACATACAATCATAATGAATCGTTGTAACATCTTAATATTTAATCTTTTTTTCTTACTTAATATTCGGCAAAATATTATTTCACTTGCAACTGATGAAATTAATTTAATGTTCAATATATATAAATTTCATTCTTTTATCCTATTTTGTATTCTTCTTGTTTTTTTTTTTTTTTTTTAATGGAGTAAGAAATCAAGTCTCAAGTATCAACCCTTCGATCTCTTCGAGCCTTGTAGAATATTATAGACAATTATGTAAAGTATGGATTATTTAAAAAACTAATATGTAAAATATTAAAGAAAGTCTTATTAATATGAGGTTATAATGCTTAAAGCAGAAGACAGGCGTGCCAATGTATAATAAAGGCGGTAAACTAATCAACTAATCTTACAAGAATGCTCATAAACATCAAATGAATTTTTAAAAATGAGTTTGAGAAATGTCTCGGAATTTATTTATCATTTCCGAATGCAATCGCAACATAATGACGGTAATGATGGTCTACGACACCTGATTTTTTCCATATCCCTCGGTTTAGCTGGCTTCGCAGAATTTCAGGTTCAAACGAACAGATAACTTAAAAAGGCTAAGATCGGCCTTCTTAAGGAAATACGTGGTTCGTGTATATATAAAAAAAAAAAAAAAAAAAAAAAAAAAAAAAAAAAAAAAAACCTAATAGGAAAGTGGCGATAACGTAGGGGCCCGTTATGTATATTCGTATGGCGCTATAATTAGAATGTAAAAAGAATAAAGAAAAAGGAAAAAGGAAAAAAGAAAAAAAACGACAGCTGGGTGATAAATAAATTACCGTCGATACATAAACATTGTTAATGAGCAGTCAATGGAGCGAGGGGCCTAATAATTATCCATTGGGCATGGACGAGTTCGGGCTCGGTATAGAGAGAATTTCTCGGTTAATGCACCGGTCTTGGCTCGCAATTGCATAAAGAAATGCAATCAATCAAGCGAGAGCCGAGGCAGCGAGCAGCCGCTCCTCAGGTTCAGCCAGATTGGACAAGGTTCAATTTTCCCAGCCGTGAGTTGGCCGATCGCCCGTCCACTGATTCGAATTTCATTTGACCGGTCAGAACATTTTCGCCGATTAGTCAGCGAGTGGCCGAAGAACGCGGCTAATGACTCGCCATGCGAAATGATTCTGTATTAGTGGCGTGCGCGCAAGCGCGCGCACGTGAGACACGTTCAATGTCCTCTCTCGCGCACGCTTCTGCCGTCTTATGACCGGAGCAGACAGGTTCCGTGGCCGTCTCTTTTTTCCACGCTCCCAAAAACGCGAGAGAGAGAGAGAGAGAGAGAGAGAGAGAGAGAGAGAGAGAGAGAGATAAAAAGAAGCGGTTAGATCCAGCCGTGGAAATCGTACGGGGCTGGCTGGCCTCTTACCTCCCGGGCAAACGAAGGGATTATTCACTGACACGCGTATGCAGAATTACAGAATAGCGTAGCAGACGAAAAGTCGTCTTCTCCATAAAATTGGCCTTTTTCGCTCCGAGAGCTTTGCTCACTCGTTGCGCTTACAATATCCAGTACTTGTGATTTCCTTTTATATTCATTCTTATTAAACTCCGGCGCCCCGGTTGCTTCTCCCAAGGATTCTTTTTTTTCGCGGTGATCCAATGCTCTCACCTCTGACCTACATCGGAATAAGGAATCATTTGCCTGCCGTGCGTATGTGCGACTGAGTTGTTAAAAAAAAAAATTAAAAAAAAAAAAGTCCGCTTAATGTGAGAAAGTTCGTATATCCGTACGACCGTGTGCGCATGCGAATAAATGAATAAAAGAGCGAGGGGACGGACGCTACTTTACTTTTATGAGATCCTTATCAACTTGTGATAGGTGCGACAGGATTTGCGCTCGCGAGGTTCACTCATCTGTTCATCCCGACAAAATACAACTATCCTGCACGCTAATATCTATATAATATAGATTTTATTACATTTGTTGAGTTTTATTTGTTTATTTTTATTTCAAACGAACAAATTCGTTCATTAATTTCAGGTTGACTTCGGATTAGATATTAAAATGTAGACATTTATACAATGAAACAGAAAACTGAAGTTAAAACATTTTGAAATATTAGAAATTCCGAAATTTCGGCAACATACGTAAACGCGGCTTACTTACTCCTATTAAAAGAAAAATTTCACTGGGAAATAACAATTATATTATTATTATTATTATTATTATTATTATTATTATTATTATTATTATATTATTATTATTATTATTATTATTATTATTATTATTATTATTATTATTATTATTATTATTATTATTATTATTATTATATTTCGTTTTATCGAAAGAAAATGAAGAAAGAACGTGCTCGAAATATAAGAAATGGTTGGTTTTCTGGTATGGGACACTAGAATGACGTTAAAATATTTCGCGGCTTATGATGAAAGTCCCTATGAACTCGTGAGCTATTTAATATTAATAATTTCCAGCGGATAGAACATTAATATCTCGTAATAGATCATTAAAATATGTGAATGAAAACGAGAATTTTAACGCTCATTATTCACTCCAATAATGATTGGGAATTTTACTTGAAGGTCGATTATATCATCTAGAATTTTTAGCCTTATAAATTTTAAAGAGAAAATCTCAGTGAGTAATCACTTATATAACTAATGACTTTATGTGAAAAACCCAAGATTTGGCGTTGTTTTTTGGCGTCTCATATTCACCTATCTAATAAGCCACGCCAGAGAGAGAGAGAGAGAGAGAGAGAGATTTAAAGGTACTATGTAGATAAGCGGCACAATCTTGACTTCTCAATCACATATCTGCCGAGTTGAGTTGCGCGGCTTATGTAATGTAATACAAATGTTGGAATATATAATTATCAAATTCTAAGGCTAAATTAGTGTGAGAACTATTTTTTAATGCCCAGTTTTTATTCACGTTAATATTTATAAAAGTGCAACCATTCGGAAATAAATATTCATTTTTCTTATGTATGCGTAAGCAGATAAGTAGATGATGCATGTACCTATTCTTATGTGAAATATACGTATATATATATATATATATATATATATATATATCATTATTTAATTTATAGTACTTTACTATCAGATAACTTGGAATATTAACATGGGAAAATCCGGCTTATTTATAGTCTCTAGGTGAGATATTTATTAATTAAAAAGTATTTATTAATACGATTATGATAAAAACGCAAGATATCTGAATCCGTGGTATTGAATAACATTATACAAAAAATAAAAAGAAAAAAAACATTGATCGTACAATTGATTAATTTAATTATTATTTATTACCGTGTTCGCGTGAGTGATTCAATACTCTATGGTAATAGAAAAATGATAAGTAGTATATTCTTGGTTTAATGAAAATAATTTCTCTCGAGTTGTGTGGTATGTTAGAAAATGTTTTTTTTTTTTAAATCTATTAGATAAATACCGATAAACAATATAGTATTTAGATGTTTATAATAACAATATAAAGGTAAACGTTTAAATTCGAGTAATTACGTAGATAATGACTACCGGATTTATTTGGAATTTCGGAAACATATGTTAATAAATTCCTGGCAATAGAAGAAAAGGTAGGCAAACGCACGAAACATTAAATTAACAAGTTAAAGTTATGCAGTCAAAGTCTTTTCGTCTTCCTTCATCAGGTTTGCATTGCAAATAAAAAAAAGGTTGTCGTAGAAGGAGGCGAAAGTACTTTGAGCTAAGGCTATTATACATTTGCTAAACGCGAAGGAATATTCTCCCTTTGAAGTGAGGATAAAACATAAGCTGGGCGTAATAAGAAATTCCTCGTTTTTCAACGCGGCGGGAATGATTGAAATTAAGGAGCCGAGATGGGAATTGCTTAAGGAAGGCTTAAAAGTTTTCTCGAACCGATGCACTTGAGAATATTTATAGAGAGAATACGCTTTTCCAGATAATGCGTCGAGTGTACGTGTCGTCTAGAGCTTTCTTTCTTAAGTGGTAATCCAAAAAAAAAAAAAAAAACCGACACGTGAAAAAATATTTAACGAACGAGCGAGCGATGCGAATCTTATTACAGGAAGCGAATTAGAATGCGATCCTTAAATAAATGTAAACCTTTTACCTCTGATGAAGCTTTTCATTGAAATCCAGAGCTGTCTAGCATGTGAAAGTAAATTAGACTAAGAGAGCGGCAAGGTGCAAGAAAGCTTTCACTTGGCTGTGTTAGGGCTGGGTGCATCTAAAAGGTTGCGGCCCCTCGAATAAATCAGCACAGCTTTTGACTTTTCAGATAAGAAGAGTGAGAGAGTGAGTGAGTGGGTGAGTGAGTGAGTGAGAGGGAGAGAGAGAGAGAGAGAGAGAGAGAGAATGAGAGGGAGAGAGAGAGAGAGAGTGTGTGTGTGTGTGTGTATGAGAGAGATCTAATGAAAAAGAGCCGTCGGAACAGGCACGCATTCATTTAAGCATATCAGCGGAGGCACGCATACAGAAATGCACGGACGCCGGGTTCACGGTCCCACACAGCAGTGTCTCTGTTTTTACCACGCCAGATATAAAACGAGAGTTGCGTGTTATGGAAGAGCCCCTGGGCCTCGAGTGTAACTGGACGGACTCAGCAAAAACTTTATTTTAGCGAGAAAGGGAAGGAGCAGCAGCGGTGGTAGGAGGAGATTGTGAAAGAGAAGGAAGAGGAGACCGAGAAATAGCAGCAGAGGAAGAAAAAAATATTAAGTAAACGCTCTCTTTGGAGAAAAGCTTTCGATTTATTTATCGAGAATACCGCTTTTTAAAATCGCCATTTCTTTCAAGGTGACGTTTTACATGCATATATATATATATATATATATAAAGAGAGAAAAAGATATAATGAGAAAAAGAGATATAAAGAGAGAGAGAGAGAGAGAGAGAGAGAGAGAGAGAGACAAGTCAGAAGACGAAATGTAGAGAAAAAATGCAAAACGGAGAGTGAGTCGGGAGCGTAACTGTATTCCAACAACTTTCGAGCAAGAAATTATAGGCTTGAATTTTAAATAATAATACAACCGAACGGTTAAATATTGTCTTGAGTGTCAGTGTAATCGAGCCAAGAATCTCGACTAATAGAAATATCTGTTTTAATTGTACGGCATAATGGAGTCAGTAAACTCGAGATAATGCAAAGAAATATCGTAATGCCGTAAATTGCCATTGATATTGCCGAAAATAGAAAGGCTGAAAAAGAAAAAGGGAAGCGGAAGAAACGAGCAGAATTGTAAAAGAGTAAAGTGCGAGGGTTCGGATGGATAATAATGGGGTTATGGGGACGGGGTGAGGGGATTTAAAATTATCGGAAAACGTGTCGGCAAGATGTGTTAGTGCAGCATAGGTTCAGAAAAATTTCAGAGAATCGTATGATTGTGACGTCACAATAGGAAAGCGGCACGATGATGACGCGACAGCAAAACCTTAACCTCCAAAAAAATTTGCGAACGACGGTCACTCGGACGGAGGAGAGAAATAAGGAAAAGTGTATTAGAGTTAGGGTCGGGTATCGCTGTGGTTAGACGATTAAGTGCTTAATGTATAATAAATATACCCAGTGAATTCCGACGGCGCTCGAGCACTGCAAGAACGGCTCAACATGCTTGGTAACTTAAATTTCTGCACAACCTCGACATCCAAAGCACTGAATGCACCTCAGCACTGTCAACGCTACTTCACTGGCTAGGTCGGTGAAGAGGAGCGTGAGAGAGCGAGTGAGAGAGTGAGTGAGAGAGTGAGTGAGTGAGTGAGCGAGTGAGTGAGTGAGTGAGTGAGTGAGTGAGTGAGAGGGGTCGGTGGGGGTCAGCGGAGGCCGGCGGCGGCGGCGGCGGCGGTGGCGGCGGCGAGCGGGCGGGAGGACAGTCGGTCGGTTGTGGCTCGTTAGTCGGGTGGGAGGGAAAGAGGTAAGATCGAAGCGGATAAAAAAACAGTTACAAGTGTTGCCCGGAGCGTCGCGCGTCTCAGTCACGATCGCTAACAACGACTACGTCGGGCGAAAAAGCGTTAATCGTGCCAAGACGGCGTCCAACAGGCAAAAGCTCCGCTGGTTACGGCGATTCTCTAGCAGAGGACGCGCGACGCGTACAAAAGTCGCGCGCGATTCGCCGAGGAAGCGCGATGTAAAAAAAAAAGAGACGAAGAGGAACAGAAGGAGGAGGCGTTGGAGGAGGAGGAGGAGGAGGAGGAGGAGGAGAAGGAGGAGGAGGAGGAAGAGAAAAAAGCAGCGCCGACAACTGCACGAGCGACTCGCGCGCCCGTGTAGACGTAGACCGCAAGTTATGTAGGGCAGACGACGAGAGCTTCTGTGAGAGCATTAGAGACAGAGAGAGATAGAGAGAGAGAGAGAGAGAGAGAGAGAGAGAGAGAGTGAGAGAGAAGAGCGTTTTGAGCGTCGCCCTCTTTAATTCCATATATCTGTGTGGTGTGCGTTTAGGTGTCAGGACGGTCAAACGAGCTGGTCTCCCGAAGCAATTTGCTGGCCGTTACGTAAAATCACGAAAGGACATTCATTACATTGGTTCTTACAGCAAACATTGGAGGCCACTTCCTCCAACAAACTATACGGAGGCAATTGAATGCGTGATTTCAACGAATCAGTGTGCAACAGATGATTGCGAATGAATCCTTGTGCGCATCTATCCGCGGCCGAGCACTCGATCGTGAGACGAGCCGAGCGAGCAGAGCGAGTCCCGAGCGAACGGGCAGACAGCTTGGCGTCCGTGCCTCCCTCCCACCCACCCACCTACCCACCCACCATCCCACCCACAGCCCTCGCCATTACGCTATCACCCTTTCGAACTCGCAGATATTAAACGCGAATACGTGGCCGGCATCCTCTTTTCCGGCTTTCCCACTTCGCTCCCGTTGAGGTAAAGTCTCCCCCCCCCCTCAAACCCATCCCCATCCCCATCCCCCCGTGCCCCTAATACCGCACGGGCTCTAAAGGCTTAATTTAACATCATCCGAGGGAGATCCGAGAGGGTTATTTATGACTTTCGATCGCCGCTGCGCTGCTAATCGTGGCTAATCGTTGCCTCCGCCGACTCACCGCGCCTACCGCTAGATCCCCGATAATCTAAACGATTATGGATTCATTTGCGAGTAGTACCGTAGGCGCACGGCCACGCAAACGAATTCTCCTTTCCGCCAATATAACACACACACACATACACACACACACACACACACACACATATATATATATATAGAGAGAGAGAGAGAGAGAGAGAGAGAGAGAGAGACGGAGATGGAGAGATAGAAAAATCTAATCTCGATATATTATTTTGCAACGCGCGCAACGCGTGTGTTTATACATCGGCTCGTAATATATATAATGGGCGCGCATGTCCGATTTTCTTTAGCTACGACGAGCGGCTTTGTCCATGGCTCTTCTGCGGCTCCTTCGCATCTGGCTAATCTTAACATCTGATGCTCCCGTTGAGGGTCAAGTCGACGTGGATCTCGAAACTTTTCTGCGAATAATCGAGACGCTTGCAACTGACGCAATTCACGCGTTTGATTCCGCCCGCTGATTTATTTGGAGCTATCGTGCGTTTGTGTCTCTCGTACGACGATGGCCTCAATACACGACGACTGGCTATCCTCGTCCGACCTTTAACAAACGCCATCACAATATTTTACTATCCGACTACTCACTACACGACGAAAATCAATGGAGAAAATAAAAAAAACCCATTGCTCTAAATCCAGCCATATTTATATTTATCCCTGCTTCTTCTTCTTCTTCTTCTTCTTCTTCTTCTTCTTCTTCTTCTTCTTCTTCTTCTTCTTCTTCTTCTTCTTCTTCTTCGGGCGCCCCCTCCCTCTCTCACGCGTTCGCTCTTTCAGCCATCCTCACCTTTTCATACTTTTTGTACAATACAATTAGAACTTTTATGAAAACTATTGTTAACTTCTAACGGTACGAAGTTATTGAAATGAGTCACGCATAATCTTTTGCTCGTTTAAATTCATAAATAAATTCGCATCTTGGGTACTTGCAGGTTTATTATATAAATAAACACATGTCATTATCTTTCGAGCGCTTTAATTAATCGTATTTGTTCATCGATGTTTTTTTTTTTTTTTTTTTTTTTTATACACCCTTCACTACGTTTTACTACTAACCGATGCATTCTTAAAATAATAAAAATCGTACCACATGTTACCGCTGCCAATACTTAACCGATTATTACTTTTAAAAATCTCATCTATTTAATATGCGCATATCAATGGATTTATAGTGACACGAAAATAATCTTCCACCATTTACAAAGAATTGGCACGGATTTTAAAATATCTCGATCGCCAAAGAATATGAATACTCATTCCAATCGATTTATCAGCATCGAATTAAATTTCAAATCCTTAAGCATTAATTACAAAAGGTTCAATTAATTTTCATTTTCCGCGATGCTACTACAGCAGATTTTTAATTCTTTTATTTTTTCGTGATTGAAATGCCATTCTGCTTGAATTGAGATTACGAAGTTGTTAACTATTACGCACTAACAGCATTATCCTCCAACATATCAGTGGATTTCTCAGCTCTCTTTATCTGTTTGTCCCTCTATCTCTCCCTCTCTCTCTCTCTCTCTCTCTCTCTCTCTCTCTCTCTCCCCTCTCCGAGACACAGACGATGTAATTGTCAAAAGCGTAATTCAAGTTTTACTTTTACGAAGCGAAGAGACCCCCAAAGATATGAAAAAAAAAAACAAACAAACAAAAAATACGGTATCAATATTGATCCAGTGACGTCTAATGGGTTTAACGCGTCAGCTTAAGAAAATTAATCCGACTTTAAGCAGCGATAGGTGCAAAGAAGCGTTATACCGACGTCCTTGGTCCGGTTCATGATCTGAGCGCGGCACACGGCCAAACGTGAGATCGAAAAAAAGAGAAGAAATTGAGTGGAAAAAGAAAAAGAAGAACCAGAAGAAGACGAAGAAAAAAATAAGACTGTGGAGAAAGAGGAGGAGGAGGAGGACGAAGTCCTTTGATCACAACCACGACGTTGTACGATTCGTGAGTTATAATAAGTGGTAATAGCGAAAGGACATAAGAGAGAGAGAGAGAGAGAGAGAGAGAGAGAGAGAGAGAGATGCGAAAAATACCATGAAAGGGTAAGAGAAATATGTTCTCTGAAGGCAGATGAAAGTGACGCCCGACATTGTATTTACACTTACGCTCACAAAGCGACTCTCTTTTTCTTTTAAGTGA
>RCIC01000009.1:3157500-3182500 GCA_018883505.1 Ceratosolen fusciceps
GTTAGTTTTATTATTTCCTCTCTCCTTCTCTTTCTCTCATTCTCTCACGGTCCCTTTCATTAACAACCGCTTTACGTATACAATCTGAGTTCTGACTCAGACACTTTGCCAGCATAACTTTTGCATTCCTTATTAAGACATTTGATTAACGATACTTTGCATCTTTATAAAATTAATTGTCAAAAATACATGAAACATATTGGAACTCAGAAGTTGCCTTTCTCCAAAATACATGTAATTACACGTACGTACGTCTCCTAAAGCATTTCACGAAGGATGATTTCATCTCTTACTGACGCACGAATACATCAGCAGATTTTTTTAAATCCTAATGAGATTCTTTCAATAAAATATTTCACTGGTATTGTTACATTAGTTTCGGAAAATCATTAACTAATGTGGGATCAGAACTCGTTGATGGAACGTTATATTGAGCCTGAGAGACAAGTAATTGGCTTCGATAAGAATTATATAATTGATAGATCAGATTAATAAAGTAGTCAAATGTATGGAATGGCTGGCAGCTTATAAATGAAAATAAATATAATAGCTAACTTAAGAATAGAAGTCTCGTATTCCGAGCTCGAGAGTAGAATTCAACAATTTCGTAATTGGAATGAAATTTCACTCCAGGGAGTAATAGCGAATGCTTGAATGAATTTTTAAAGTAACAAACACATAACTGTAACAGCAATTACCGATTTAAATGGCTTTCACAGTATTACATGCGTTAAAGCATGTAATATATAAAGAAAAAAAAAAGAAAAAAAAAATTCTACATATCTAAGAAAAGTATTAATTCAAAATATCCTAAAAAGATTAAATATCCTAAAAAGATAATAAAATGTTAGTAAGGAATCTTCGATGGTATGATGATGGTATGGTATGGTATGGTATGGTATGGTATGGTATGGTATATATATATATATATTACTACACATTTCGGCGAAATGAATCTAGCAAAGAATTTATGAGAATTTCAATTTACGCATAAAGATATGAAATAAGAGGCGCATTAAAAAATTTGTTATATTATTAAAGTGCAACCTCGAGAGGTCGCACGGGTTTCGTGATCTCAATACGCCTAGTAGCCAGCGTTCACTTGCTTCGGGAAGCTACGGCGGCGAGATTCACGGGCATCGCCTCTCTTCTCCCTCCATCCCTCCCCCCCTCTCCCCCTCTCGCTCACCCCCCTTCGAGCCTCGCGCCAGCCAGACTGGCCTGATAATACACGAGGATTAATAATGAAAAGCAGAAAAGAGCGTAAGAATATGCGCACGTCATCGGTCGTCATGCGAGGAATCCTCCTGAGCCGGACGGAGGAGCATCGCGTATATCGACCAGCCTCTCTCTCTCTCTCTCTCTCTCTCTCTCCCCTCGCTCTCTCGGACTACCCTCGTTTCTCCCTCAGGGCGAAGTCGAGTAATGCCGCGCAATTTTTCGCCGCTACTCCAGCCGTTCATCAAGTCGATTTCGGCGCGCTCAATTACATCCACGGGATCCTCGGCTCCCAGTAGTAGTAATCGAGATCTAAAAATAGCCCGAGTTATCGCCCTTGTAGAAAAAATAAATCCGACCGCAAGGACTTTCCTTTGCATCATCCGTCTCTCTCTTTTCCCCATAACTTTTTTTTTATTTTTTTATTTATTTATTTTTTTTTTTTTCAGAAAAAAGACTCGGATTCCTCAACTTCTCTCTCCTCTTTGTCTCTCCATTCTCTTCTCATCCGTTCGTATCACAATGCAATTTTTTTTATTATTTTTATCTTTCCCTCCACTCTTTGGCATTGATCAGCCTTTTCTTTATATAGGATTGCTTACTGATCAATTATATGGCACGATTTCGACTATTCGGACACTCGTTGTATCATTAAAAATCATTAAAATTTGATTTTTTTTTTTTTGCTTGTATTTACTTCGATTAGTGCTCAGTAACGATATACAGTTTCTATAAATATAAAACTTTTTTTTTTTTTTTTAAAGCAAATAAAATTCCTAATCTTCAATCAAAACCTCCAATATCCCATATTAATTATTTACAGATATTGATTCGTAAATTATTATTAATTTTTTTAAACAAAAGTAATTTTAAATTATATTTTCGAATGGCAGTCGTTCTAACATGAAGACACAAGTGCTTCTCAATTTTATTGCTTTAAATATTATTTTAAATATAATTAGGATAGTTCGTACTTTTTTATTTTATTTTCTTTTTTCTTCTTTTTTTTATTTTTCTATTTTTTTATGTTTTTATTATTATTATTATTTTTTTTTTTTCATGAAATGGTAATATTTTAATATTATGCAATAACCGCTGACTGTCTTTAAGTCCAAGAAAATACAATATTTACTACATTTTCTTTTTAGAAAGTATAATTACTTTATAAATTGTCTTGGGCTAACATGTATTTCGTTATTACGGATTTATTTTGGCTTGTAAATAATGTTTAGTGTTTCATAGATATTCAATAGCTCAATTTTACGTGATATTCCACGTAAAATAACGAGTACCAGCATAGTTTTATAATTATCATTATACGTTGTTTAATTCTGCTTAATTAATATTATTGCATAAGGCCAAAGACATTATTTAGATAATAGAAGCCGAAAACTCGAGTCATCGAACTAACGTTATTGAAAATGAATGTTTATTTGCGTTTTCGCAAGGAAAAAATCCGTACTTCACTTGTATTACGACCAACAATTTACCATTAATTACGAGTCGAATCGAATACCTAATACACTCCCGGATCATTAGGAAAGATTTAAAGCAATAAAGCGGAGTTTAAAAATACAGCTTTCTAGACGGTAGACGGACATAATAAAATAGATCATTCAATAATTGTTGAGTAAAATTAAGACTCCGATTATCGATATGATTTATAATCATTTTTGATTGATTAAACGGCCTTTAAGGCGTGTCCTCTCAGTTGGTTGCTAAAGACATATTATTTAAAATAATAGAGGAGAGCGAGGCAAGCGCTAAAGCGTTATTAACGGAATTATTAACGCGAGGACGTGAGATTCGGCTTGGATCGACAATATATACAAGTAGAGTAGTAATCCGACGACGAGGTTGTCTATCTTGTGTCTACACAAACACCGGACTTTTTATAACTTTTTGACATTCCCGGCCGTGTGTTTGTTTATGTCTCTCAGACAGTGATGCTTTTTCAACGAAAACTAATAAAGTAAAAGCCTACCTACGACTTTTTCTCGACGTAACCTATCCCATTCAGTAAAGCTTTCGCTATTCGTTTCATTTTCTTCTATTGTATTCGAGTCGAGAGCGACTGAGTCCCTGTCCTCAACTTTTAATTCTTAAATGCATACATATATATATATATATATATATATCGATGTACTTGCATCGACAATTATGTCCAAGTTGTATAAGCAATGCGACGTTCGTTCTCTCTCTCTCTCTCTCTCTCTCTCTCTTTCTCTCTATTCATAAGTGTTTATGCAAATTCCCTAAGCTTTATTGGCGAATTCCGAAAAATTAATAACGTTATAAAGAGTTATAACGTCGGTCTTTCTGATTGTCCTGTCTGTAATCATAGACAATCGTATCTTGATGTTAACTCTAACCTCGGTAGATTATATCATTGCTAGTTCTTATAAATAAATACGTGTTAGCTAGTGCATGAAAAGGAAAGTCCCGACCGTAAGTTTGTCATTTAATTTTAAAAATTAAATATTACATACGCTTACTATGAAAAATGTAAAAAAGTGAATTTTAACTTCAGCACAAACAAAAAGTATCATTCGGCTTACATCAGCTGCCGCATGCGGACACTTGCTCTTTCCCTCTTTTCTCTCTCTCTCTCTCTTTAAAATATAGTAAGTAACTAGTGAATTGTAACTGTAGAGGTAATACTAACGCTAATTAATGATAATCGTATCATTGTAATAATAATATTAATAATAGTAAAAGCAGCAGTAATGGTAATAGTAAGAATAATAAAAATCACATTAAAAAGTATTGATACTATTAATAGTGACAGCTGTAGAAGGTATAAGGTACTGATGATGTAGCAATAGTGATAGTTAGCACTTTAGTTGTTAAGTTGCATTAGTGGTAGTAATGTTAGAAATAATATTATTTGGGACGAACCGGGAGAGATCTTGCTCTTCGGCAAATAAAACTTAACCCATCTTATCCCTGTAGGATTATGAACATGCAACATATGAGTATTGGCGTTAACTGCACACACGTAAAACCATCTATACGCAAACACACATATACACAGACGTTATTATGCGCTCTCTCTCTCTCTCTCTCTCACGCACTCTCAAGCACTCTCACTCGCTCACTCCCCTCCTCTCTCTCTCTCTCTCTCTCTCTCTCTCTCTCTCTCTCTCTCTCTTGTTCTTTTTAATTATCTATTTCTCTACTCGTGTACATGCGTACGTGCGTGTTTGCGCCGATCTTCAGACTGGCCTTCCTTAATAGTTAGTTCTTCGTCATGGTTCACTGACTTCCGGTGTCCTCACAAAAATCTTTGCGCGTATATATATATATATATATATATATATATACACACACACACACACATATGTGTGTGTATAGATAATTTGCATATACACCGACGGGACATGCATCTACTTATAAGTAGGCGTATGGGTAACTTATAAGTACGCTCGAGTCATACGATGCATTAAGTTCGTTGCGGTTCACTGGCTCGGTAGAAAAGCACTAGCTTCCGGAAAATCGTAAAGAGTTTTCCGATCGAAACTTGGAGAAAAAACTTGTCGACCGACACTGGTACGTGTGACGGGGCCGCCTCCTCGGGGCTGGCCTTCCTCCGATGCTTCCTTCCGATACTGCTCCTGGATATCCTCGGTATGATCCGTAACTTATTTACTTGGGAGGCAGACGTGCAACTCAATGGGCAGTAGAGATAAAAAGAGAGCGTATGAGGGAGGGCAGGTGAGAGAGTCGGCCGAGAAGAAGAAACGAGGTGGTGGTTGTGTTTGTGGTGGTGTTGGTGGTGGTGTGGGATAAACAAGAAAAGCTCGCATTGTCTCGCGACATGGTCTTGGTCTTGGTCGTGGTCGTGGTCGTGGTCGTGGTCGTGGTCGCGGTCGTTGTCGCGGTCGTGGTCGCGGTCGTGGTCGCGGTCGTGGTCGCGGTCGCAGTCGTTGGATACGTAGCCGTGGCGTCGAGGTGCCGTCTGGGTGGCGGTAGCGGACGAAAAAGCGCGCGAACTTATTCAAAATTATTACACATACGCAGGTTGATGCGCGCATTGGTGTTTGGATGAAAAGCAGCGACGACGTTGCGGTGTGCCCTCGAGCCGTCTTGTTGAATTACGCTTGTGTGGGTGTGTGCGATCGCGCCTTGTGCCGCCCGCCTGTGCGTACAGAGAGAAAAGAGATGCGTCTCTCGTGGATGCTTGGACTAACATTAACTAGCGCGGAGTGCAGTCGCTTATAATATGGCCAAGGCGCTAACCAATCATGGCTCGCGACTTGCCGCCTGCCTTCTAAAGCCCCCTACCACCTCGCTCTCGAGCCGCCGTCATCAGAAGTCGGCAGCGGCAGCGGCAGCGGCAGCAACAGCGGCAGTTCCTACCCCCCCCCTCCCCCAACCACCACCAACTCCACCACTCCCACCCGTCACGGTCCCCCTACACCGCCGCCGTTGCGAACGCTACTCTAGCCGCTATCACTCACTCCCTCGAACCTCCCGCCATAAACTTGAACTAACATCACCCTCCTTAGCTCCCCCCACCCACCCACCACTCTCTCTCTCTCTCTCTCTCTCTCTCTCTCACTCTCAAAGTTCCGTGTATCTACGACGACGCATCCTTCGCGGCCTTCTTGCCCGACGACCTCAACACCATGCAGCAGCAGCAGCAGCGGCACCAGCGGCACCAGCACACTATCAGAACTCCTCCATATGCTAAGCCGTACGTACAGTGGACAGTTGCTCATTCCCATTCTCCCATAAGTGCTCGTGCATATAGGCGCACCTCCACCACCTCCTCCACCTCCACCTCCTCCTCCTCATTCTTCTCCTCCTCCTTCTCCAGACTTTTTCGTGTACGAGTGATGGAGATACTTTGTACAAAAGAAGAAGATAGACCGAGACCCCCCGCGTCTTATTCACCCGATAGCACGATGCTGGTGGCAGTCGTTTCTTCTTTTTAATTCTGTGCCGTTGGCTCTTCCGTTCCTCCCTCCCTCCCTCGCAATCGCTCGCTCGCCCGCTCTCGCCCACACACCCCCCTCTCTGCCCTCCGCCGCCCACTTTTGCGTGCGCGCGCTCCTCAGCGGCGCTCCTCTCATTTCGTTCCACTCGTCTTTCTTTTCCCTTTAGTGGTAACTTTCTGTCCGTGTATTCCTGTGTGTTGATGATGGCAATGCCGCTCCTGCCGGTCTCTTTGACGGTCTCGTTAAGTTTCTTCCTCTTCTTGCTTAGCGTTTTTTTTCTCTTCCTTTCTTTTCTTTTCCTTTCTTTTCTTTTCTTTTCTTTTCTTTTCTTTTCTTTTCGTTTTATCGGCGCTGCTGCGAAGGAGGATTAAAAAATAGCCAGAAGAATACCGATGACGACTGATTTCAGTTCCTTTAAATAATTCTCCGATTTATTAAAATCATTATCAACTTCTCAATCGTCGAGCACGTGCTCTTCTACTGCAAGAGAATTTTTCGATTTTCTTTAAACAAAAATTCTATTTTCGTTTGTTACATTCAAAATATCTTAACGAATTTCTGACTTCAATTTTAATTTGCACACAATTATCTTATTCTATTAACATGCCTTATTCTTCCACGACAATCTTAATGGTTTAAATTAAAAAGTTAATGTATTATAAATCACATTTAAATCATTATATATGTATATATATATTTTTACTTTTTATTTATTGCAGCAATGCCCTCTCTAAAAAATTTTATTTTCTTTATTCATTTTATCTATATTATTTATATATGGTTTATCGATTGAAACTAAAACATTATAAGTTTTTGATAAGATTTTAATAATACGACTGTTGTATCTTTTAATTTATCGAACATCTTTCACTTCGTTTCTTAACTGACTCAGGCTTATTATTTTGTTTAGGTTCGTTTAATACTGGAAACTAAATAATATACTACTACACAAACTTGTACTGACATCAAGTGATACTTTTTATATAATTACGTTTTAATTTAAGATAAACTTTACTGTTATTAATCATTCCGAATTATTATTAAATAATAATATCGATCACTTAATTATCAGGGTAAATAATAATAATAATAATAATAAAACAAAATGTTAGAAAAGTAGTTAAAAGCGATCTAAAGGTATAATAATGAGTGTTTTAACAGTAAATCGAAAGACTTTATTATCAAGTCAATTATGTTACGTAGATGATATACCTATATATTCTATCATTGATATAATATTTGTTAAATTTACAGAGATGTAGAGAATATTTCATAGAAATCATACCTTTATAAAATTATAACCATTAATAAAACATGCTTATTGGTAATAAGCTCATTCGTTGATTACATATTTTATTGTTAAAATTTTATTAATACTTCAATGATTTCAGCATTATTTCTACTATGTATTTTTTTTTTTTTATTGACAAGGCATCTCAGCTCTCTTCTCTGACATTTTAAACTTTATTTAAATAAACCACTAATCTTGACATTCAAATAACCATTACTACAAAGAATATTATTCTAATAAAGTCCTTTCCATAAACATATGAGTTATAACATTTGATAACGTTTAATGAAAATTAAATGTTATTAAGTTTACGTTTTATTAATTTTTCTGTAATTAAGTAGACATAAGCTAATTATTTATAGTACTTACGGTCGGTTACAACACATTAATTTACTAATTTTGATAAATCTTCTTTTCAAAATTCATTTTATAAGTTAATTTTATAAATTGTTTTTTGTATCGGATAAGTAAAGATAACTTTAAATATCATAATGCTCTTGGTATTTAAAAGCTCGATAAATATTTCTAGCATTTTGCTTTACCTCCACTTTATCAATTTGAGTATTTTAAATTTGATTTTCAATTTTATAATTATTAATTATAAAATATTAATTAAAGCTTGTAAGAGGTATTAATTTATTAAATGTTATATTATATCATTTATAACTTCTCGCTTTATGACAATCAATTACTTAATAGGTAGACAGAGATTTCGGTAAATTAAGGTATAGCAGAATCTTTACTAATTAACTTTATTGATACTTTAGTTTCGCACACTCATTGATGAATATTTTGTATAAAATTTAGAATTAGTAAGACATTTGTTTCATTTACAACTTAATATCTCGATTATATAATAATAATAAATAGCTTTTAAATAAGTTAAAGCGTATGGTGTTGATAAGTCTTGTAAGACTTATATTTCTTATCTGAAGAAATTCAACGGTTCAATTAAAATGCGTTCTTGGAAGTTAAGTATAAATGATGAAATTATAAAGTAACTTGTCACATAAAATTGTTATTTCACTGATTCTTACGAGCCGACACGATATTTATCGTATATTTGTCGAGTCCCGGAGCGTCTTTGCCTGAAAGTTGTTAACCAATTCTATGTGCTCGTGAAATGGCCGTCGTCTATCCAATTACACTTGATCGCTCAACGTCGTCAACGAAAATTCTTTTCGACTGCTTCCTATCTCCTCGTTGGCGATTCGAAAGAAAAAGAAAAAAAAAAAAAAGAAAGAAAGAAATAAGGACCTATGAACGCACGTATTTAGTTATCCTCGATGTCCAAACTTCCTAAAAATGTTTCATATTTCCACCGCGTGTAGGCCTTTCACTCGTATAGCGTAAAAATGCACGTTTAAAACAGAAAACATCTCCCGTACGAACGAACCGTATCCGTGCACAATACACATACTTGCTCCGCGCTTTAATCAGTCATTAACTACAACGCGTTCGCCATTCATTTACAATTCTTGTAAATTCTTGTAAAACAGTCAGATGATCTGACTATTAAACATCTTTTATATTATTATCGAAGCTATAAAAAGAGTATTATTTTCTAGTGCCCGTCACGTATTAATAATCTTATCTAATCCAATAAACACTTAATATTCAAACAATTCAAATAATTTAATATAAAAAACTTTGTAGAGACGTGTGTGATTTTGGTGGGTCCGGGTGGATGATGGTCTGTTACGAAGACCATTAATATAGATTAATAGCCGAATGAAAGAACTCAAGGAAGATTAAAATTACGTTAATAATCGAAGGGCACGGTTTATCCTACTTTATACAAAACGAATTTAATTTAAGCCCCACTTTACCCCTTTCCTCCGTCCCTGGCTATACAAAAATAGATCGAGTCTGGCCTATAGCCATGCACATTATCTCGTCATTTCGATTGCCCAATAAAAATAGGGCGAGGATCATGCCTGAAACTAATCACTTCCGAGAATAATTTTTGTCGGAGGATGGTAAAAGATCGATCACGACGGCAGATTTTTCGCAAGCTGATGAGAAAAGTCTCGAGGCTCAAAACGAACTCGAGCGCTCCTTAATCGATCTATTTTTCACGGCTTCCTTTTCTCCATCGGTCATTTATAAGTACAATTTAGTTAGCGCCGACTCCCAGACCAACTCCAACGTCACCGTATCATCCGCCCGCTCTCTATTCGTCGAATAAGAAATTATTCTCCATTAATTATCCTTGAGGTTACAATACTCGGACCGTTTTAATACCCCCCCCCCCGAGAATCTCTTCATCATAAGAATCACCGGATTTTCAACGTACTTTTCGTTCGTCCTAAAATCCTTGATATTTTATTTAATACATCACGCGGCGCACGAGCTTAATCACAAATATTTCCATTTTCTGCAAAAGCTCAATTATTGTTCTTTGCATCTTTTTTTAAAAAATTATACCTTTTCGTTGCGCAATTTAACGTATCATTCTTTTGATAAATAACCGTGGTTTCGATTCGAACTGCTTCGACACGATACAAACAAAATAATTATATTTTGTGGTCTTGTTTCATTTAATGTTCACTCCACTATTTACGCGGTTATATGCAAATAAATATAAAAATTAAGATAGTACAAATGATTAAAACGGTCTTGTTTCAGCTGTTTTTATCATGAATATTTTACAGGAAAGCTCATTTGAAATAACATAATCGTGAATTTGAATTAAATTTAACGTTTACATAATTTTAATTTCTACAATTCAAATATATTCAATTTAAATTGTATCAATTTAATATTGCTTAGAATAATTATAATCATCAATTGTATCACGAGTTATCGAAGCTTGTAATAACCAATTTTTCTGAAATGTATGTAATTTTACTGTTTATTCATCAAAATTAAAAAATACTTTATCAGTAAAACGTACATATTCTTTTGTTAGCCAAGTAAATTAATATTAATATTTTTATTATTTATTTATACATTTATTTAACAATATCACATGCATTGGATAAATAAGTTTTTAAATTTTAATAAAATGTAATAAAATAAATTAAACGTTGCAATAATATATGTATATATATATATATATATATAGACGCTAAAAAATAAGTATGAAAGCAGAATAATTTTATAAGTTATAGGCCGTTTTTTAAACAAATTTCAGAATGTCAATTAGATATAAAGAGTATATGAATGGCTGGATACTGAGATAACTGCATCGGTTCCGTATGATGACTTAAACGCAAATACTGAGACGGGGTAAGGATAAAAGGTCAAATAAATAATAAGGATTGGCGTTTGACTTGCTAAATTGAAATGCCAAAGCTTCGTCGATAGAAGAGGTATAATTTCGCTTTTTTGAGTGGAAGCGGTTTGGGTAAACGGAGTTTGCGATAAAATAAGGTAAAGCGGGAGGGGAGTGGGTGGGTGGGTGGGAAAGAAGGATTTATTCTTAGCAGTAGCCGCAATATAGACGCAGCAGACGTTGGTAGCGGCATATATATACATACATATATATATATATATATATATATATACACACACACGCACACACGCACGCACAAGTTCGATGTGCTGATTATCTATCAACCGCGTAGGCATTATATTTACAGGCGGGGCTAGTCGAGAGTGAGCGAATGCCTGCCGTAACGCGAGAAAACAATGTCGTAACGTAAAAATTGACCTATTTCCTTGTGAATCGCGAGAGCGAGCGAAACAGGGAACGATCGCTCATATTTACGTCTTGTATTTTACATCTCTTGGCTTACTTACTTACGATTACGTTTCCCTCCTACTCAAAATCATTTCGTTACCGTTTATTCATCGGCCCACTAATCCACGTAAACGGGTGTGCGATTTCCGATCGAGATAAAAAAATAAAGACTTTTATTATAATAGGAAATTTAAGCCGGCCGGTGTTATTCGATCGGGCGATTGCCTTCGTTCATCCTTGCGCCTAATGAAACTCAATATAATAATTCAATGGCTAATATATTATACTCTTTCTTAAAACAGTATTTGTCATTTTAAAGCTTGTACGACTGAAATCCTGATTTATCTTCAATTTCAATATTTTCGTATTCGTCCGAAGCTTTCACGTGCTTCGTTGATTTAAATAAATACCCGAGGATACAATCGTATATTTCACACAAACATATTAACGCACACGCGTGCGTACAAGCAGTCAAAGCCTCAGATTTCAAATACAATTGTTTGGGCAAATAATAAATTTATTAGAGGGATTCAAATTCAAAAAGTGTCTTTTTGAATGATACGGAAATTACCCATTTATAACGACTCTCTTTTTATTGCTGACAGGCGTAATGATTAGAGATTATTTCCTTATATATTATTACCTCGATAATTTTACAACATCTTACAAATCTATAAACGTAATAATTATTTACCTTTTCATAGTTACGATAAATTTGAGTAACAACGAACATTGAGCTCAACAATTTTTAAATTATTTATCGATTTAGTGACCGTTTATAAACTCAAATTATTATCAACGAAGGAAATACAGAGCACAAAGCGTAATATTTTTTCTCTTGATTTTTTTTTTTTTTAAATTTTAGTTTCGTATTTACGGATTTCAAATTATATACAACAAGAATTATTATACTATCGTTCGTATATAATTCAAACTTTTCCTTCAAAGCGACGAATAAGTGTAGTGGAGCGATTAACGTAAGGAATGTATAAAACATTAATAAAATAAGATAAACTTTGCAATAATACATATTATAGCACATGTGCAGTTTTATAAGGAATTTACAATGTTCGCAAAAAAATTTTTTTTTTGTTTTTTTTTTTTTTATTGTTTATTAGTACAATGTTTCTTAGGGAAACGATTTATCGTGTAGCTTAACTATTACATGTGGCATATTACGAATGCAGAGATTGAGATTAATTTACGTTAAAATGACAGAAGCTTATAAAATTTATATGAATTTATATTTATGATGATTCCTAGAGTGTTTTCATATGAGCACACACACGCGCACATGCGTATGTATATTATTGCGAGTCGTCTAAAACAGTTTGTCGTGGAGATGAAAAATATCAACGATAACATTGACGTTGCATTAAACGAATAGGCGGAGGACCCGGAAGGCAGACAAAGTTATGAAAATAAGTGGAAAAAAGAAAATGGAGGGTAAATAATGAAAGTGCGGATCATGAAGGAAGAGAATCATGCTCATAAATTATCGGCTTCGTAAAAGAATATTATTTACAAGTTCGTAATAAAGAGAAATTAATGTATTGACTCGAGCGCCGAAATGTTCTGTTCACAGATTTGTCTTGGTTCGTACTTTGATTTGTGGTTTATGGATGAGCTCTACTAGTGAGGGAGAGTCTTTTTTTTCATCGGTGAGTGAGAGCTGATTTTGGAACGGATGGTATATACGGTGGCTCGACATCAATTCTCCTCAACAAATATGCCTTGGAGATGACGCTTCAACTCCAGCACAACATTTCCTTAGCTTTCTTAGATCGTTACTTCGGAATCGTAACTTGCAAGATTAAACCCTTCTTTTTTCCCCTCTTACTTTTATCTTAGAATTGGTCGTCTATACACTCTGAATGTCCGAATGTTTCCAACTTATTCACCTTTAAAGCCAATAGCCTCAAAATTTCTGAATATTAAAAGCGTTATGCCAATTAACTATTATTTAACAATCGACTTTATCGAAATTGAATTGAATTCAATTAAATTTCTTATCTATACGAAAGCTTATTTTATTTCAACGAGCATAACCATATTAATAGTTAGTTCGTGTTTGATAAATAAGGTTAATATAACATGAAGAAGTTTTACAACGGCTAATATCGTAATGCTACATTATTTTATAATAGATATCTGGATTTATTTATAAAGTCTTGATAATGTTTTGCTGCTCAGCTAAAATAATATTTTATAAATTGTTATTTATACGGAATCGTAAATAATATCTTGATGTTTTACGTTAGGTTTTCATAAAATTACCGAATTACCATGGTAGCATTTTTATTTAAAGTAAAGATATATGCTGACATGTGTTGGAAAAAAAAGTATATGTAAATATTATTTTAAATCTTTTATTCATATAAATTCAAATGAATTCATAAGCTTCGATTGTAATAATTCTTTAATTGTTATTTTATTTATGCTCTACGGCTTTACGTGCCTTCGATTTATTACTACTAATATTATGGTAAAAAAATTTTCTATACGATAATTACAGTTATTATTCAATGAAGCTATAATGTTATCTTTTTATCGAGTAACTACTACACTCGAGAAATATTATTGGAAATTATAAATTAAACTTCAAATATCTTTGGAGGAATACGGAGACATTTTAGAAAAATAGAAACTCAACAATATTTTTTATTTACCTTGTACCCGATTTTTCAAAATATCGCCATAGCTCGATTTTACAATATCTCTGCATCCTTAACTGAGGTATTGATAAAAAAAAAAAAAAAAAAATCACAACCAGTCGGTTTAAATAGATAATTATAATTGATTTTATTACTTGTATATTGTAGTTTATCTTTGAGATTAGCAATTGGGCTACAATGAAGAAGGGTAGTTCAATGTAACAATCTAATAATATCGGATTCGTATTTGTGAGGAATATATTCTCGTTTGTGATCGTTCATCTGACCTTTGAATTAAGCGATCTCGCGTTAATAAAATAAATATGCAATTTGCTCTTGGCCACAGGATTGGCCATATTGAGTCCTTGATAATCAAAATCAAAGGTATTATTGTTGTTGTTGTTGTTGTTGTTGTTGTTGTTGTTGGTGGTGTTATTGAAAAAGAAAGAAAGAAAGAAAGAAAGAAAAAATAAATAAGTAAATAAATAAATAAATAAAATGTCTTGACGCTCGGCGTTATCGGTCTTATAGGCAGTCACTCGATGTTCCGTAGTGGCAAAGTGACGGGACTGAGTCATCGCAATTGCTGCGGAGGCAGAGGCGTGAACGTAAATTTGATAATACAGGGCTCGACTCTGAGGAGAGCAGAGCCGGGGATCCTTTTAATTTTCCTTTTTTATAGAAGCGCAGCGCTCGGAGCTTGACCGAGGCTCGCGCGTCACTTTGCCGATCGACACTCGAGAGAAACTCGCGTGATTCATGCAAAAACGAACGCTCGCGGCCTGCTCAATGTCCCAGTTATCGTATTTTATTCTCCTCCTTGGGAAATGTCAAATATCAAAACTAAAGGAATAGAGAGCGGCTTATCAAAATGCCTGATCAAATTATTTTATATCATCAATGAAAAACCATCGTCTCGAATGCTCTAAGCTAATATCGGATCTCAGGAGAGTCTCGCGATACCTCCTCCTCCTCCTCATCCCCTCCCACCCCACCCCACACCTCACACCACCGACCGCCATGCCCACCGCCGCCTGAGCCGCAAGCTTTTCCCCGGCATTGATTAATAATACTCTGTTAATAAAGTCCGTACAGAACGCCATTAACCTATTCCTTTTGATTTTTCTTTTTCTTAAAACGCATCTGCAAGAAATTTCCGTAATGTAAAGTTGCGGCTATGAAGATTGATGCTTGCTCTTGGAAATGAGCGTTATCTTAATTAATTGCGGTTACCCCTATCAAGTAGCGAGCCAATTATTTTAATTTCAAGTCAAATACATTCTCATAGAGGCGTTATTGTAGGACTCGACTTTCCCAGAAAGACTCGAACTAAGCATACGCGAAGCTTCTTTTTTAACGACAATGAAGTAAGAGAATGAAGCGACGTTGGTACGAAATATGAAAATTCGAGACCTCCCGTCAAGCTATATAATACAAGAGATAAATATAAATAAATAAATAATTATAAATTTTTACTTGAACGTCACGGCGATTCCGACGAACAATTAAGCGCATCTTTGCAAACGGCTTATTTACGATTATTTCAATAAAAAGATCAAGTGGCGAATCGATGGACAAACAGGAACGAGTGAGAAAGAAGACGCAGAGTCCATGAAACGTTTGACGGTAAAGACTCGTAAAATTCGTCGCTCGCTCGTGTTCCTACATCATCATTCAATATTCGCACGCGTGCGACACTAATTAAAACGTACTTGACGAGCTCCTGCCTCGACTCCTCAATTACAAATTTATTTTCACGCATAGCCCCTTCGTAGCAATGAATTTTTGACAGCTTGCCTACGTCCTTACGTCCTTCAATGCGATACTACCTCATCGTCTCGGTAAGTCATAAGGAAAACGAAATACAATAGTTAGTTATAACAATAGTTATTAGACGAGGATCGACGTAAGACTCGTATTTCTTAAATAACAATAAAGTATCCACGTAACGTGTATAAATGTCGTATTTGAGTTGTATTTGTATGTGTGGGTGGGGCTGGGGGATGGGCTTATGGAATTATGGAATAAGGAATGACGGGTGGGCTAGGGACTGGCGGTCCACGGGACTCGGCATCGTTAACGAGTGCTTAAGAGGACGCGAAGGGATAAGAATGAGTGGAAAAAGCGCATAGACTAATTATCGATACCCTAGATATTTCGAGCGTCTATTTATAAAAGCGACATCAATTAACCGGGCTGAAGAGCACGACGATGACGAGGCGCTAGACGTCCGAGTTGTTGTGACATCGTGTAACGTCGTCGTAAGACGACGTCTATAAGAGCGGTATCAACGTCTCTACGGCACTGTCTTTTATTAACGATAATTGGCAATTGATTGGGTCAGCGTGCGCCGCTCACTACCGAGACAACGCTTGCAACCTGGCTTGCGGCCTTGGAGCCATTCATAAAACGCTCAGCGTGTGAGCTCTTCTTCGTCTGTTCACCCACCGAGAATCATGCGGTGCTCCTCCCTTTCCCTCCTAACAACGCCACGGCTTCATTATATATTATACGTCTTTACGATCTTTTTTTCGTCTCCGCCACATCCACCCTGCCGCCCTGCCCCCCTCGCTAACTTCCCGCTGACTTCTTCGGAGCGCCGCTCGGCCACCGCTCGGCCACCGCTCGACAGCCGCTCGGCCACCGCTCGGCCACCGCTCGACAGCCGCTCGGCCACCGCTCGGCCGCCGCTCGGTCGCCGCTCCTCCCCGGTCCAATGTAATCCAATGTAATCCAGCCTCATTCACCGACTCGACTCTCCTTCCCCCATTCGGCTACAATGTTGCGCTCCCAATATTGTTTACGTATTTATCGTTAAACCGTTTGCCTCTACATACCGGCGATCCACCTCTCGAAGCTCTACCCAATTCTATTCATCATCTTATGCTCTGCTCTCCTTTCCATTCCTTTGCATTATTTATTTTGCTCCCTCTGCCTCTCCTTCTACTTATCTTATTTACAAACAAGAGAGCACATTGACGAGAACAGCGTTTCATTCCAGAAAATAGTTAACTTCAACGATAAATGCTTATACTCACAATTGACTTGCACTCGTTCTAATATTTATACACGTACGTGTACGAATCCTAATGAAAACTTTTAGGCGTTGATATGAGTGAACCACATCCGATACTAATAGATAATTCAAAGACTTTCTTTCGTGATAAGTATTTCATGGACATTGCGATATTCCTAGCCCAAATTACGTTATTCGATATAAAAAATAATTCTAATTTTAGTAATAATTAAAAGAAATACGTTAAGAATTTAATTCATTATGTTAATTTAAGTCGTGCACAAGTGTACGATACATAAATACAATTATACCGTAATGAGTATAATCGTAATTTAATGATTTTTTTCATTTTTTTTTTTTTTTTTTTTTTTATTAAAAATTGCATTTTTACATTCTTGTAATTGTTTTTTTTTTCTTCCACGATCTTTTGTCAATACGTAGCAAAGATTATTGCATTTTTACGACTCTGTACAATAGTTGAAGTTTTATTATGAAAATATGACTTCTGAAATTGCTTTGTTCGTTGAAAAATCACAAGTTTATGAAGATTACCAATAAATACATTTGTTGAAAATTGTCAAAATAATCAAGTCTATAACGAGTAAATTTTAAAAACAATATTAATACCATTGTAAACACTAATACGATTACTAATACGTGACCGAGGCTACTAATATCAGAAATGATACATCTTATTATGTGAATGCATTTTTTAATGGTAAATCTTTGACTGGTGAATGCTCGATGCTAAATCAGTAAAGTATACGTAAAATACATGTAACTTTTTGCTATTGTTCGATTGTTGCGAATTGCGTAACTCCTTTTTGAAATTTGTTTTATAACGGAAATGAACTCTAGAGCTTTAACATATTTATCCAAATATAATAAGTTGTTAAATAATAAATACCCTTTCCAATAAATTCTAAAGTATTAATATCTGATCCATATTGTCTACTTCAATACCATATTTTCTAAGAATTATATAATCACATGAAAATTGTTCATTAATATCATATTAATCTGCTAAGAATATATAAAAAAAAAAAAAATACTGCACGTACATCGGACTCTTGTTTATTACATTAATTTTACTATTTTCTAAAATTAAATAAGTCTTCAATGAGTTGTCGCGGAGACGTGGCCTTTTTCTGTACACGCTCAATTTAAATATCAAAATCTACTTTTGAAATTTAAAATACATTTTTTTTGTTATTTTTTTTTTTTTTTTTTTTTTTTTTACATGTTTTTGAATTTCGTGAGTAAGCTATCTGGAAAAGTATACTATCGATCATTTTAATTTATTGTACGCTCACTTTACTTAAAAGATTTACGCTTACTCTCTAATTTATAAAAAAATCGTTGCTATTTCTATCTCGGCTAGTTCGACATTATCTTATGAATTAATCCTTTAATTCTTAAAGTCATGGATAAAAATCTAAGAAATATTATTTCTAACAAAATATTTTTACTTCTAGAATAAATCCATCTATTTAAAGTTTTTATTTTTCAAGAAAGTGAGTGAGGCACCGTTGTTTTGATTGACGACAATTCATTATGAACGAGATTAACATTAATGTTTTTAATATGTCCGTCAGTGTCTCTTTCGTTTTATAGTAAACCATTACGTTAAACTCAATATTATCTTGTTTTTTTTTTTTTTTAAATTAATTGTAACGAAATAAAAATATTACTTTTTATTTCCCAGCATTAACTGAATATTTTATACATGAAAAGGTAGTAGTTGCACTTTACTTCTACAATTTCTATGCATGTATTAGAAAGTTATCTTATTAAGATTGTTGTGATACAGTACTACATGAAAATAAATTATTTATATTTATATTTATATTAATGACGCTTACTTAGTCTTAAGATTAAGATATTCCGAAATAATATTATTTTTTTATTTTTATATATGTTAATCTGATTTTATCACTTGGTTAGTATTTAGTAACGTACTCGGGAAATAATGTTCTTTATTTCGTTGAGCAATTAAGCAAAGATTTTTTTAATCCCCGTATACTTTTCAGAATTTATTTAATCTGTGAAGCCAGATTTGATTTTATAAATTTATAAATCATTTTAATGTCATTAATTTCATGATTTATAGTACATTTAATTTCCAAAAGTAGCCTGTATGAGATAATTAATTAACATACTCGGCAGAATATAGAGTAACTGAGAATAAGTGAGCACGGAGTGGTGGATATAGTCTTAGGACTTACTCAACAGTCGGAGATGCTTTACCTTCCTGTTTTAAACAAATCTAGATAAAGCTCTCACTCCTTTCCATTCTCTATCTTTTTTCTTTTATGTTTTTTTTTTTTTTTTTTTTTTTTTATATACAGATTACTATTGATTAAACACTCATGCATATATAAACGCAGAGTCACGCGGACGGATCTATGGAGATTATTAGGGAGGATTCCCTTCGAAAACAAAAATCTCCTCCACTCAGTCTTTGTTCTCGGTATTGTTCTTAACGCACACTGATCCCTAATACGTACGTATACGTGTAAAAACACGCATAGAACACGGTAGAACAAGGATTAAGCTTCCTTGTCTGACTTTGTCGACTTTATAACATAAAGATTAAGTCTGGCCTTGCTACCCCTGCATTTAAAATTGCTTTTTCCCACTCGTTACATTAAAATTGTACAAATTGCCTTCGTTCCGACATTAGCTGGTCAACTTCATACCTTATAAACATTTTATAATCTCTTAAAAGTCTTTAGCTTTTTTAAATAATAAGAGATATTTTTATTTGTTTTGATCTAACTTCGATCGAAAGTACGATTCCGTATTATAGCACAAGCGTAACTTTACATGGTTTTGTGTTATTTCCGTTAAAAATAATAATGGTTTCTAAGAAGCGTATTCGATATATATATATATAAGTATACTAGAAAAAAAGGTATAAACTACCGAGCTTAGGCACAATAAATCTGTCATGGAACAAGAACGATACGAAATATAATTATTTTTAAAAGTAAATAATTCATTTAAAACAATTTACTCGTGTAAATGCAATGGTTTATTTTACCTTAACAACGGCTTCTTCTCCAAATTTCATTAATTGCGTATTCAACATCAGATATATCGTTTTATATTTCTAAACGGCGCGTAATACAAATTAGGGAATACAAGACGTTATGAAAATAATTAAATAAACAAATATATAAATAAATAAAATTACTAAATCACGATTGAGTCATGCGCTTTCACTGCTTTTGATTGACTTGTAACTAACTCAAATCTAAAGAACTGGCTACTCTTTGAATGGCAATGCTCGGACTCACGCGCGTATTTTATCGTCGAAGAGAAATAAATTTCTCTTTCGATGATTTTTTAACCATCAAAACTACTATACTACGAATGGACTAGTCCAATTCTGCGTGTATTCTGCGTGCGTAAGCCGGCTCGCAGCATTATTCTAAATAGAACGAAACAGACCAGTCGCGCTAATGAAAATAATAAACAAGACAAATAAATAGATAGATAAATAAATAAATGAATTAATAAATGTAAAGGGTGGGGTAGGGGGTAGGGGATCGGGGTGGGGTGGGATGGGTGAGGTACAGAGTACGAGTAGTAAAATGTAAATGATGCGAGGCAGTAGGAGGACCGGCAACAAAGACAGAATAACAAGGCGGACGTTGCCTGCGAAAGAAGCTCTTAAGAGCCCTGATTGTGTGAATTGTTGTACTTCCATGCGTTGGGCCATAGGATTGATGAATTAATGCTCGTATCCGTGCCAGTCGGGCTGCTGCTACTGCTGCTCTACCGAACTGACATATCTCACACGGGCGCGCGCATGTGCCGCGACGCGCGCACACAGCCTCCGGCCACTGTAATACAAACAGCCCGGTTTTCTCACGGCTTTTAACAACGAACACAACCACGGCGATTGATATGCACCAATGCAGATCGCTCGTAAATTGTTAACCGACTCTCTTCTTCTTCTTCTTCTCCTCCTCCTCCTCCTCCGCTTCTTCACATTGAGCTCGTTATGTAAGGATGCTGATGCTGATGCTTCTACTGCTCGGGTCACAGCCTAACGATCAATAACTCAATCGTTATTCGAAATTTAGTGACCGAAAGAGTGTTGAACTCTTCATTGAGCCATCCGATCGATTATTACGTCATGTGCGTAACGGTACATGTGCCTCGGTACAAGCACAAGTAGTAGCAGCTTCCAGCAACGTTGGCCATTACCTATTTCATTAAGCCTAATTACTTACCTAAATGAACCTATGATCCCCCAGGGAGAGAATTGCCTAATTCTTTTAATTGACACTTTGTTTACGATGTGGCTTTGGATGACGTTAACAAGAGTGGGACCGCATAAATGGCCAACGTTGGGCCAATGTAATGATTTTTGGCGACCGACGGTAGGAAGATCAAGAAGATTCCAACAACAAAGCGCTCCTCTTTCCAGCTTGCATATCCATGTTGCTTCGACTGTCGGTCACGTAAATAATACCAAGCCTTCCTCCCCCTTGCCTCCTGACCCATGCCCCCCCCTCCCTCCCCCACCCCACCCCCACCCCCCACCCTATATCTCTCTCACACGTGCAGAGTACCGTACGGACGTTCAGTCGCACGCAGTAAAATACAGTAACGATCTTGTGTTACGTACTACGTCGGTGTGTTGCCATTAAAGAAGTAAGAGGCCCCGAGTATATTCGTTCGCAGGTACGAACATGTCATCGTGCTTAATGTGGTTAAAGATCCCGGAGAGATCCTTTACTTTTTAACTCGTCGAGAAGCTTCGTTCATTTCCTTGTTTTCTCATTGGTTCTTAGTGACGAGCCGATGACGCACACAATTTTTACACCACTCCACCTTCATTTTATTTCCTTCTATCGCGCCTTTTCTCTTTCAATCCTTTCGTTATCCTTTTTTGGTATTCGCTTTATTATTAAAAAATATTTTCTCGGTTTATTTCAGGGGAAAAAAGTGCCGATCCATCAGTGATTAATTTTATAATTAATTTTACTGTTTCTTTTTTTTTTTTTTTTTTTTTCTTTTCTTCTTTTCTATTCTCCCTCACTCCCTTCAACAGTGACTAATTTAATCATTTAGATTGATTCTTCTGTATACGGCATTCGATACCGTGAACCCAATGATTTGGATCATTAATCCAAATGAAAATTTTAAATAATTACACACGTGCGATCTGATATACTACGTTCAAGGTTCATAAAAAACGCAGACATTTTTCGTACTTATATAATTTACCAGCACTTTATAAAGAATTATATTACTTCTACGGCATTATCTAATCCTCTTGTTATAAATAGATTAGTTTTACTACGATACGAATACCTGAGTATAGCGTTTAAATAATGCTTGCACAATTTAGGTTTTTAGCAGTATACTTGTACTCGCTTTCCGCTGATGCAACAAGTAATGATACAAGAATCGATAACCTTTTAAATTTCGTATGTAATTTATTAATTTTATCAAGTTTAATTACATTTTTTTACAGATAATCTGATCATCGAAATGAGTTTTTCAAATAATTTGTTGTCCTAGTACCCTGAGCATCGATAAAATTTTTGTTTAATAAGAATCTTACATACTGTTACGGATTCAAAATATTCAAAATTACGTATAATTCTTCATGACGCATTAATGATTTATAGTAGTAAATTTTCCTTTTTCGTTTATAGCTTATTCTCGCTCGAACTGCTAACAGAGACTAGTTTCTTTCATGTTTTAGCACTTATGCTATATTAATACTAATTACATTATTATTGAATGAATTTTTTAAATAATTAATATTTTAAATAAAAGTTATCTTTCAATATTTAATTAGTTATTCCTACGTGATTATTGATTATTTATAACAATGATCTAAATGATCGGTATCGTGTAGTGTCAATTTTTAAAAGACTATTTTGCATTAGTTACAAGTTTGTAATTATTTTATAAATGAGCATACGTCTACGATTGCTATTTACATTAAACATTTTAAAATATAAGACTTTGTGAAAGTCGTTGCATAAGTATATTTACAGTTTCGATTTTTCGAATTATTTTCCTGATCTAATTCGATAAAGAATACAGTGCAATTTAGAAATCTTGTTTATCAAGGGAATTATATTGCGACGTTTGTTTTAAATGCAAAAAATAAAAAAAAAATGATTTCATTTTACTTGTTTGTATTTTACCTTGTGTATGTATAATACCATTATTAATTAATTTATTGTACTTCATTGAGCCAACTAGATTTATTTTAATAAATAATATCCGTATAGTTTAGTATTTGAATATATATATATATATATATGAGTATGCACATAAGTGAAAGTGAAATAAATAAAATATTGGGAGATAAATAACACTTAAATATATGTATGCGTTAATGAATGTTTTTAAAGGCTAATATTTATAGTCGGGGAGTTTATCAGTTAAGTATATTCTGATCTCTTATGAAATAAGAAAAAATATAAATTGGAAAATAAGAGTAAGTTATTCTGTCAGAAGATCTTATCAAATATTGTATTCAATGAATCGTAATTATAAAAATGAACAAAAGATTTACAACTCTGTGGCTAAAACTGACACTTCGAAGTCAATGTGATAATTTTATAGATATACTTTTTATTCTAATTGAGTCAAATCTCAGAGAAGGAAAGTAATATAGATCGCGATCTATATTATAGCCATTGATTTTTAGTCTGTTAATTAGAGAGAGAGAGAGAGAGAGAGAGACAGTACATGTGTATTGTGAATTAAATATATTATTATCGTAAGGAAAGGATCGAATGATGTTTATGATTAACTAACTCGACACTGAAGGCAATGTCATTAGAATTCTAATTCGAATTCGTTATGTAAAGGGCAGAGAGAGGTTGCACGACGATGGAAGTTAGAAGATGAGAACCGATGAGAGCACTTGGTGATCGGTGGACTGAAGTATGCAGCTAAAGTAAAAAGATCGTGTCTATGAGGATGCGAATCCAATGCGACTTCAAGCGAAATTTATGAGATCACGAACGAGACTCGACGTACTTTCTTCTAAAGATGAGAAAAGTCGGAAAGTTTTAGGGAGTTGAGGGGATCATCAATGCGAGATCGCGGGGCAAAAAGAGAAAGTGCAATGGTACAATAGAATCGGCGATCCTTTAACGGATGTTAAATCTACCTTTAACTCACGGCGATAAGGATCGCTGGCGAAAATCGCTGCTCCTAGGGAAAGGCTCTTTCTTTGCAGCTTCTTTACATAAATAAAACCTTACGTTCCTTAAGATACCTGGGATCGTTTTCTACATTGCTCACGAGAGTAATTAATTGAGGACACGAGGTGTTCGTGAGAGGCGCTCGTTACTTCCGGCACGGCGCGCAATCTTTCAGCGTTGCGTTTCTCTCTAATAAAGACACGAGCCAGTCCTCGATCATCGGCATCCCCTTACGTACCGCTGCCCCCATCCCACCGTCACCACCACCACCTCTGCCATCGCCGCGCTGTAAGTACAATGGCAGAGGCCTTCGATGAAGTTTTAATTTCACGAGCTGTAAATCACCAATGGCAATACGGGATAGATCCTCCGAAGATCTTCCGAAGGAGCGCGTCGCAACGCGCCAAGAGACTCAAAGCTCCGGATCTATGTACATATTTAGCTCGGATGGAAGAGGAGAAACCTTCCATCCTGGGACTACGGAACGATGGAGCGATACGATACTCGTGATTTTTTATGAAAGGAAATTCAAATCGGATCGCGTCTCTCGGTTTTCAATTGCAAGACTACCTACGCTTTTAGCGAGACGCGCCGATATAACTATTACATATCGGATCCAATTTTCGTTAATGGATAAGTCACTTGATGCGTCAAAAAAAAACAAAACGAAAATAAAGAATTGGAAAAGCAAACGGTAGCGACAAGGGTATTGAAACCATAAGAACAACGTGAGTATGAACCAGGATCCGAATGCCTGATGCGCTAAATCATTTCGGTACATTCAAAAGATTCAATACGAATTGTTTTAAATACGCTTATTCCGAGAAATTCTGCTTGTCCGTGAATTTTAAGGAAGCTTAGATCCGTACAAAAGTACAAAGGTCATGTAATGCGAATCGGAGAGAGTGACGATGGGACAAAAAGGGCCTGAAAATCCCGTAACTCTTACATGCACACGTCACATCGATATGAGCTCCTAAAAAGATATTACGAGTAGCAGCACCGGTAG
>RCIC01000009.1:4472500-4515000 GCA_018883505.1 Ceratosolen fusciceps
CATTCTCAATTATTATTTAGTATAAGTAATACGAATTATTATCTATCTATATTTTATTATACTATAAATTATAGTTATTCACATAATGAATATTTTAGAATATAAAAAAATATTTATTTGTAAATTTGCTACATTCCGTATTCTCCTATATACTCTTATCGACTAATTACGTATACTTATTATAATTATTTCATAGATTATAGGAAAAAAATAAACATTCTGCTGAATCCTTCATAATTAATAAAATATTAACAATAACACTAATTATAATATTATTGATAAATACTTTTATCTAAAGTTGTGATGTTCGAGGGTATAGTAAAAGAGTAAAAAAAATAAAAATAAATCATCTGACTTATACAGATATATATTTATGTAAAATGAATTTATATAAAATGAATCTGAAGTGAAAACTACGTAACCGTAAAGCAGTGTACAAATTTATATTTGTTTATAAATAATTTAAATAAAATATTAAAATAGCATGTATGAGAATATACTGTAAAATCACTATTTGTGTTAAATTCGGTTTTTTCCTTTTACGATAAAAATATTTTGAAATAACTTTACGTAGACTGTACGTAAAGAAAATGTAACGTTTATGTGTGCAATTTATGGCAAGTCAAGCATTAAAGATTTTTGTGATTATATTTTCATTTTATATATTCATTACCGAAGCATAGGTAAATTAAGTTTTAGTGATTAGATTTTTACTAATTTACAATAGCACAGTCACAAATAGTTCATAAGTAAATAATATACATTATGCGTTAAATGTGTTGATTCTTAATAAATATATGAAGAAAAAGAAATAAAGAATATTTACAATGCTTAATTTAATCAATACCTTTAAATGTCTATTTTAAACAAATTATTTTTCTTCATTCTAGCTCTTTATGCTTTTCCTAAACTTTTACAATACAATAAAATTTTACAAGTACTTAATGCATTGCCCAGCCAATAAAAAGTATAGTAGCCTTTAGTACAATGTATAAATATATAAATAAATAAATAAATAAATAAATACTAATAATGAATCTATGAATTTGTTCCCATTATAATTAAAATGAAAAATATTTCCAATTTTACGTTATCATTTTTTTTTTGGCCTTCCGCTTACTTAATTAAATTTTTTTTATTAAAAATGTAATGTTAACAGCAAAAATACCAATTATGATTAGCTTTATAAAAAGACATATCGTTGTTGTGGTTTTTGTTGTTGTTGTTGTTGTTGTTGTTATTACGCGTATACGGATTTTCATTTTCGTTATTTAAAATATCCAGCAAGAAAAATAGAGATGTTTTTCGGATGAATTTAAATACTTTTTTTTTAAAAAAAATACGAAAAATCTTTGATAGGTATAAAGCTGAGGCAAAAATATTTGACGAATGTCCCGATAGAGCGACTGCGGATCGAATGTTTTATCAAATTAAACGTTATATTTTTAAGATCGAGAAAAGAATAGAATACAACGTTGCTAGTAAGTGAAAAATAATGCAAAGGTATGGCTCGATAAGTATTGTACAGAAAAGGGGAAGCCATTTTTTTCGACTTTATTTGAATAATCGTATGATCAGTTCGTTTACTGGTCTTGTCTTTCCCCGCCTCGGCGTATTATTCACGTGCCAAATATTTAAGCGAGGACAACGATACGTACGAGAGAAATGAACATAAGCAGAAGCTTTACAATCGGTGATATTTTCGGACTCCCAAAATAATAGTTCGTGAATCTTGGCTAAGCTTCGGGGACGATGAGAAGGAGAAAAATATTTTCTTATGCCGATACGAGATTTGTATGTTAGACTGCATTTCGAGAAACATTCATTCGTATCTGTAAAATCTAGCCCCAAGGCTTTATCGAACTCGAACTTAAAATCAATTTTTTTTATTTCCGACATATTATTATTATTATTATTATTATTATTATTATTATTAATAATAAAATGCATCCCATGAATTTCTTAATGATTAATGTGTCTACATGCGCGTAGTAGATTTACTTTATCAAGCTTATGTGAGTAAAATATTTTTTAGAGATTTATTAAAGAAGGTTAAAGTGTCAAAGTTCATTATAAATTAATCATCTAAGACAGATTTGAATTTAAATGGAAATGGAAACTTATATTCTTCTATGCTCGAGTTATGGTGGGAATAGACAAGATGGTACATATTGTGTTGAATGAAACGCATTTAGTTAGTTACGTTTCGTTGAAAAATATAGAATCTGATTCATTATAAAAATAATATGCTGAAAAACGAAAATAACTTCAAACATGACAATGTTTCAAATTTTTACGTAAATCTTTAACGATTAAGCGAAATATCTTTAAGATTAGCAATTTCCTTTTAAATCGATCCAAACTAAATTTAATTATTTAATTAGTGCAGGCAATCTTTATTTAGCAGAAGCTACTAAAATTGTTTAAAAATGTTCATTGTTTCGACAGTTTCAATAAATCAATAGTATTTTCTTGCACTGAAATGATTCATCATCTACGTGATTTAATTGTACGTCTGAGTTTCAATTTCTGGTGATATAGTTGCGCATTACAATAGGATAGTAATAGTCGAGAGTATGTATAAGGTGTTGAATCGTTATCAAAGGTAACTCGTAAATCCGTAAGCAAGTTATCCATAACCATTGAATATAAAAAAAAAAGCTTCGCTTTTTAGTCGCGATCTATCAACTCAGGGCGCCGTTGACGCTACAATAAGGCAGCTCGTAAAGAAAAAGCCGAAGAGCTTGCAAAAAAGTCAGTGGGCACGCGCGGAGAGACAGAGATAGAGATGTATATATATATATATATATAAGAGATAGAGATAGATAGAGAGAGAGAAGAGAGAGAGCCTCGCTTTATTTCTGTTGAGCACACGCGCGTGTACGAGCCGCCATTAGTCTATTGACCAACCTCCACTCACGCGGTGAATTTCAAACAACGTGAGACACTTGCGGCCGCCTCGGCCAGCTTTCTTCGTCCCTATAGGGAGGCGAAATTGCGCGACTCTTTTAATAAGAGTGCCTGGTGAACGAACGAGCTCCTCGGCATTTTCTTCGCCATTGGGAGCGGCGGCGAAAATAAGAGCACTCGGACAGGATGTTTTGGTCTTTCGAACCGGACGAGGAGGAAGAAGCCCTACTATGCAGTCCGGCTCTTATGGCTAGAAGGGCTTCTGAGTCCTGGATCGTCGCGCCCCCCATCGAGGTACGATTCCCCACATCGCCTCTCATCATTAGCGTAGATCAGTTGCTGAAGAAAAAAAAACATAAGCTTTATTCGCTCGAGATACTTTTTCCCAAGTACAAGTCTCTTATAATCTACAATGATAACGGACTTTAGTCTAGTTTAGGCCTTGAGAGCGCCAAATTCGGTTAAATAAGCGTTATTTCATTCAAACTCTCTTGTAATTAATTTTCTTTGAGCTTGTGGAGCTCAATCGGTTTCAATACTCACAAGAATTTATGAAAATAAAGAATCATCCATCGTATTCTGCACCTCGAAACCGCTTCACTCTTAATTAAACTGAATTGCATCATTTCACAAGAAATCGCAAGAGCTACAATATTACGTAAAAATGAGTTTCCTGGATGTTGCCAAAATACTCGTACCTTAGAAGCTCTGAAGCAATGTTATCAAAACTTACTAACTATATTAAACGAATTTGCAAGTGATGAGTAAGCAAACTTTATGGACTATAAAATTATATAAAAAAAAAAAAACTAGTTCATTATCTTTATCATTTTTAAAATAAGCAGATGAAACAGGAAGTAATTCAAGCAGTTGAAGAGAAAATATGCGTGAAAATATTTCAAAAAGAATATCGTGATTTAAAAATTCTACTAACGTGGAGCTCCTATAAAAATTTATAAATTAAAAAAATTTCCTGCTATAAATTACAGTAATTATATTGTTTTTTCCCATTTACTATGCTTGATATAAATACTTTTCAAATAAAATACAGTTCTTGAACATTAGTTATTGTTGAAAATCTATTATATTTGTTAAAAGCCTTGTGAAAAGTAGTAAAATAAAGGATGAGCTTCTATACCGTGATATTAGCTTCTCGAGCTTCGACTTATTTATTTAACTTATTTAACGATAAAAATATTTACTAATGACTTATCGAAAAGCTTATTAAATTAGAGAAGCTGTCGTAAAAGAAGTTCCAGCTCAATAAATAAAAATTTGATTTCCACTTAGTTAGCGAACTTATTAGTTATTATTGAAAATCATTTAATTATATATGTTGCAAAACGTATGTTAACTAATGAAATTTATATGTATAAAAAAAAAAAAAAAAAAAAAAAATGAAAAGAAATAAGGAATGTATACAAATATGATGATGGATGCGTATCGTTCAGAGTTAGATTCCATATCGTCTTGTGCTTGTCTGTATTTAAGTTAGAAAAAATATGTACGATTAAAAATTTCGATGGGCGTTGCTACTGAACATAAGCAAGGACAGAGCGACTTGTCAGCATTCTGAAATTGTCAGACAAAATTATGGGGACGAGGATCCACTTTTGGCGTTTCTCCAATACTGAGCGCTTGGAGTTCATTACGCATTTGGCTAAAAATTGCATAGCTTATTGTGTTTGATGTGTTCGACTATAACTCAGGGCTCCTCGCAATCTTCAAAACTACTACGTAAAACTAATCTACGTACATGCGCTTTTCATCTTATCCATTCTTATCTCTCTTATCTAACGTTTTAGATATACGTATACAAAGGCGAAGATTTTCAAACGATAGTAAATAACATTTTAAGATGGGAATGTCTAAGAAGTTCCTGGAATTGCATTGCTTAAATGTATTTACTGTTTTGTCATGTCAATCCAGTATTTGCTGTTTTGTGCGTCAATAATTATTGTTCCTCGTGCACTAAATCTAAACGAAATAACGTTCCACAAATGTATGTAAACGTACTTATGTATTTTAATTTTGTTCTATCAACCTTATTACTCTATTATTGATCGTTATATTGACTCTAACCCTAAGCCCATAAATCTGATAATATTAAATCTTGTATGTATTCACATGACAAATCAGTCAATACATTTATTTACTACCATACAACATACCAAAATACATACTTCAAATATTTTTAATAGTTGCCAATGTGTATTAATGACATATTATTTTAGTTTTCTCCTTACGATGATTTACGGTTCAATAAAATGAATTTTTTTAAGTGAATACAATGTTTTCTTTACTTACGTTCGCTCATTAATTAATCGAATCTCAGAAACAAAAAAATTACAATAATAATAATAATAATAATAATAATAACAATTACTAATAAATTGTTGATTTTTTAAATTTATTTAATATAGTAACAAATGAATGAATTAACGATATAGAGTATGGTCTGGGTACAATACGCGAAAAATTTCTTACTGAAGCATAAAAACAATAATAATGTCTAATTTCCTAATTAAAGATATTGACCTAATGGAACAAGTTTATAGCATCGCAATAATAAATCATAATATAAAGAGAATATTTTTAAGAGGGATTCAGTTTAAAAATGTGCTTATCTATTCTGAATTAATTGCTATTTGGTAAAATCATTGAAAATGATGAGAAAAGCTACGGACAAGAATCGAATCGATATTTAAATCTGTACTTGATTTATCTATGTCGGTAAGTATAGATGACTATTTTCAAAGAGACCGAAAACATTATAATACTATTTAATTGGGGATTGAGTGACAAGGAAGGGTACTTTCATTGCCTTCGAACATCGATCATGAGCGTAAAATAAAACTAAAAGGGTAAAAAAAAAAAAAAAAAAAGAGGTCAGACGAAGGTGGATAATAAAAGATTAATAATATAAGGCTTTTAGAGATAAAGCGCAGTATACACGTGCACAATGATATTAAATGAAAAGCAGTAAGTTCTACTCCGCTTGCCCTGTTATCTAGGCGATGCCGGTGGCAGCCATGAGCTTGCAACGAAAAAAATCACTACCTGACGTGGCGCAGCCGATACAATTGACCGCAACTGCCCCGCTCTCTAGAGAAGAGGTCAGCGTTTTAAGCAGTATGAGACGCGAGGAGATACGCAGGCAAATCGACGAGCACGAGAGACTTCGTGCCAACCCCCTGCTCTATCTAGTCAGTCCTCAAGTTAAAGTGAGTATTTTCTATAAAAAAAAAAAAAATAAATAAATAAATAAATAAATAAAAGTCCCAATTTCATTGAAGGGGCTTCTTTTTTTCTTCGTTATTTTATAATAACAACTGCCCATTTCATTTTTACCTTGACTACGTATAATACCTAGACATTCATTATCATTGGATAATGTTGTCCTTATAAACAACTACATTTTCCTTCATTTATTATTTATTTCTTTGTTATTGCAATCTGCCCTATGAGGTCTGATAATATATTGTTTTTCGCTCAACTTTCCCTTGACGTTGGTCAATAATAAATAATACATTTACGCCAGACTGTTTTAAATTAATTCAAGAGTGTGTCCAGACTTCTTTCTTATAATTATAATTTGACTTGCTATACTTATACGATACAGACTTATAGTTTATAATTAATAATAGACTTTTAATAGACATAATTTTCATCTCCTCTGTTCTCAACTCTTCGGTTATTAACTTTAGTTTCAATAATGGATAATCGACAAATTACGCGAAAAATAAACCGTAGTACATGTGAGATCATACATTTATTAATATTACATGTTCCCTTTTTTATTAAACATTTTGATTGTTTTTTTTTTCAATTAATTTGAAGTATAAACATTTTTTTAATAATGATTATTAGCTCTTATGTTGAATAAGTATTAATATTTATTCAACTCGTTTGCCGTTACTTGATTATAACCTAGTACGTGTTAATTAATTGAAGCAAAGTTAATTTATTCTTGATTATACTTTTATGTGAATAAGTAAGCCTGAAACTGATGAAAAGCTTTCATATACTTTAAGCGTATTAAAAATTTAGTAAACTATCTCGGCGGACATGTCTCACGCGTTCGCCCATAATTACATTTTACAAGGTTATTTAACTAATGCAGCAATCTAAAAATAATAAGCCTCTCCGAATCCGTATGTACAAACATGATTATAATAATACTTGAAGATTACAAAGAGATTTTTGTTTGAAAGATAATTTGATCTTTTGAAGTAATGAAATTTAAGTAATGAACTTAATATTTTTCAGGATTGGTTCTCACGGCAACAACTTGTGATGCTCGTGCTATTTATCAATATATCACTGGCGTTGATGTTTATAAAATTGCTTACGTAGCATCAACAGTCCAAAGGTAATCGGCTTGAGCATCGAGTCATGGAGGTTACTTGAAGAAGACAGGAACATGTAAAAAATTTATGACTCTTAACCTCTTAAATCTTCTGCTAAGAAGATGGAAAAGAGACAATTTAGGTGACCATTATTGATTGATTGATTGATTGATTGATTGGTTGATTGATTTATTGTACGATACTGCAGAATAATTAATTAATTCCAAGAGAAACTATATTGCTTAACGATATTATCGAACGAAAAAGAAAGAATACGAGAATGAATGATACAATGCACCCTGACCTTGAAGGCAATCTCGTTTACGAGACTGAAAAAAGGATTTTTGTTTACTGTAGACTTCTTGTAACACTTATAGTGGACTATTCGAAGACTATTTATAATAAAATTCTTAGGTATAGTGAAAGAGCCGAAACCAGGTTGAAGCGCCTATAAAAATAATAAAGCGAATCGGAGTCGTCGTCGTCGTCGTCGTCGTCGTCGTCGTCAGTCGTTGGTCTGAAAGTTTATTGATTGCGATGCTGAAAGTAGTACCTACCATTAATTAAAACTAAATTAAAGTCAGCTTTGAACAAAGTCAAGATTTATTGCTCACCACATAAAGTATAATTATTTTTACGTTAGCGGCCGAAATATGAATTGAAAAACATTTTTCGTATTTTAATAACTCTGTAATATAACGATTAACTATTTTTACACGTTTTGAACATTTTAATAAAGCTTCAACGTAACTTATAATCCTACAATCTCATTGGATATTGGATAAACGAAGCTTATGGAAGGAAAGAAAAATGAAGTAAACGAAGTAAACGAGACTCCGATTGTACAGAATCGATTGTACAGGAACTCAAGCGCACAAAATAAAATACAAAAGGGAAATATAATAAATAATAAATCATATTTATACAATGGTCGATGAAATTTGATATTGCGGTTAGCAGAACCGTTTTTAAACCCATGTGTGTGAATTTTTAAATAAAACGATTTGTAGATTGCGAAATCGCGACAATATAAGACATTTGAACAAGGCACGCAGTGCGACGCCAATCAATTTATTATTTTTTATTTAGCGTTACCTTCATTTAGCGAGGGCTGCGCTTATTATTGCGGTTTGTTATTACCACAAACCAATGTCGATGATGTAATAATCTAGAGTTAATAAATAATAACTAAAGGGCCCTTCGCAATCTCTTTGTTACATTATAATAATAATCGAAAGGAGAGTTGGAGCCTATAGTGGAGCCTATTGTATAGCCTATTGCGGAGGCTAGAGTGGAGCCTAGGGTGGAGCCTATAGTGGAGCCTATAGTGGAGCCTATAGTGGAGCCGTAAGAAATATATAAGACAAAATTAGCATATCGGCAGATCAGTTTTTGCACTTTATAAAATAAATAATAAGCGGCAAGATGCAAAATATTAATATTTTGTGAAAAACGAGTAGATGATAACATAAATAAATTGCACAATATTTGTAACTTGGATGCTACTATTTACTTATATTTATTATTAAGCGAAGTTATTATTAATCGACGGAGGCGTAATAATAAGTGATATTTATACACCAATGAAATCATAAATGAAAACATAATAATACCTATAACTGTAACTATTGTCTTTTATGGAAATATTAATTGTCTCTAATAAAGATGTTTTTATAGGAAAATTAATCGATATACAACAGTCAAAAATCTTTATTTATTACTTTTATCTGAAAAATTATGTAAAAAAAAAGAAAAAAATCTATGATGTTTTAAAGAATACGGATAAATGTTTATTATCGTTAACTAGATTACTTTTTAAATAAACAATCATTCAAAATAGCATTAACTCAATTGATAATAATACGTCTTATTTATATAATATAATTTATATAATTGATATTTATTTTTATAGATAAAAAATGTGTGTGTGTATATATATAATATATATGCACATTATTAAGTTAAATTATTTTTAAAAAAAACAACTTTTGTCACAGTTAGATAAAATTATTGAAAATTAGATAGGCTTTTATAAAAAAAGAAGTTATCTATAAATATTTAATAAATAAATTTCATCAAATTTCTCAATTAAGTCGTCCTACAATAGTAAACATTCATATTATAAAGAAATTGATAATTTTCTACTTTTACCAGTTTACTCACTTTCAGTCGTAAAGTAAGAATTTTAAAATAGCTAAAACAATAGAATTCTAAGATACGTAAGCAACGTTTACTTAAAAATAAAGTTTACTTAAAATATAAAAAGGAATATTATAAATTTCCAGAAAACAATTGTCAAAGAAAAAACTTATTAAAAATTTTGTAGCAGATATGAGATACAAATTTGAGAATGTACAAGTCTTTTGAAATAAAATATAATGAAAATTTCCGAGCTATTTATCATAACTATAATTATTGACTCTTACGTTAAAAATATAAAGGATAAACAGAAATAGCGGTACCTTGTGCCTTCTTTGCCTTTCAAATCTACAGGTACCGAAGAAAATTTGTTCTCACATTTTTACAATGCGTATGTTCAACTATAAATATTGAAACTTTGAATATAATATATTATATATATATATATATCTAAAAAAAAGGAAAGAAATTATTAAATTCTCTTTTTCTTCTTGTCGTGTTAAAAATGTTTCGCAATTGTGTATCGAGATACCTAATATAAAATTACCTATCGATAAATTTTAAATCTTATGAATTTTAAAAGTTATTGGTGCCACATACTACAATATAAGTTATGATAATTTATTAAGAAATCTAAAAATTTCATCCGGCGAGTTAATTAATGCTGGTATTAAATAAAGTAAGAAGTAACGTTATTTCGATATAAATGTTCTGCGAACTCGAAGTCTCAGCGTCATTATACGTTTTTCTTACTGGCGTAGCTTTATGTATAGTCGTATTGATAAAATATTGTTGTTATATAATATTTAATTTAAATGAAAATTAGTGTGTATTTTGACACTTTTGCAGTGTAAAATTTTTTGGTAAATCATAGTAAACTGCTACGATTACTTGTAACTCAAGCATTAAAACAGGAAATTATCGGTCTTTGCTTTATTTTGTAAGCATTTTAACTGTATGTGCTGTATGTATATATAAAATTTATTCTTTTTTGTAATTTTAATTAAGGAAAACAATAATAATGTTAACAATGGTAATTATAATTAATCCGAAATTTTAAAATATTATTTATGTAACAAATAAAGCATGAACAAAAAATCCTTAATGTTCGTTGCGTATTTTTTCGTACAAAGGATCTACCAGGGTTATAATAATGAAACATGGTTTATTTGTACATTATACCAGGAAACGTCAGTGCATAATATCGTTATATACGGATATGACGGATTAAACATGATAAATTAAATTCATGCAACATTTTCTTACTCTATTTCATTATAAAATTTATTCGCAATTGAACTAATAAAAATTATATGTATAAATTATAAGTTTTTTTTTTGTACAACTACAAAATTAGTATAAACAATTTATTCATTTATCATTCTACTAAATTGATAAATATTTATTTTCAAAGGTATTTTAATTTTATTTGCTTCGTTATCCTTATGAAAACTATAATAATATTCAAATTTAATTGAATTATCTCTTTATGATAGAAATCATTTTTAAATTCTAAATTTCATTTTTCATATTTTCTTCTCTATTTATTTTATAATTAAACGATACATAAGACAATTATAAAATGTTGTGTGTAAAACAAATTAAGAAACCAACTTTATTGAGATTCCCACCACATCTCTTTCACATTATTGTACATTGGGTTAGAAAACCTTTATTTATTGAAAACGTATGTAAATGAAAAATAATACAGAAGTAAATTTAATGATCGTTGTGTATATAAAAATAAATTAAGTATTGCATGTATATATAGAAGTTGTAATATTTTATGCACAAAGAAAAATCCATATATTAAGAAAGTCGAAGATCTTTCAATATATAATACATAAAGAATGAAGAACAAATTGTGATTTGAAACTTAAAATGACCAAGTACATAATTGTGATATAATCAATAATTAATAACAATGTACAATAAAGGACAAAAATTGGATACTTTCCTATCTTTCTTTTCATTTTTGGAAATTAACATTCTCTCTCTCTCTCTTTCTCTCGCTGTTGATTTATTTCTCATCGAATCTCGTGACAATCATAATAATCAACAATTTTTCGTTCTTTTCTACGGAACAAAACCATATCAAGATATACATAAAATAGAAACGTACTTTTAAAAGTCATCTTTAAAAGCCTAAACTTATATGTGTACTATCGTGCTTCGAAATCGAATACTTAATTACATTTTGCTTCAATTCAAATTCTATCATTTAAGGATAGATTAATGTAATTTAACAGTAAATCATAAATTATCCAATTTACTTAAAAATTGTATTAGCTATGCTATATTTATTATAAAAGTTATTTCACTGATTTTATTCAGTATTAAAAATAAATTATTTTTAATTTTAATAAATAAATAAAAATTATGCAGAAAAAATATTTTATTTTATATACAATTATAATAACGCATATACAAATTATTTAGTCAATAAAATATATGCGATAGATATAAAATTTAATAGATTTATCTTATAAAGGGTTCTTTTTTATTATAAATTTCTATTAAAATTTGATACTAATATTAGTACTACGATATAATAATTCTTAAGCTTAGAAATAAATATTCATGTAATTTATTGTAGATAAAATTGTAAAATGTATTTGAATACAATTTTTCTTTTCGTACCTTAAATATTAAAAGACAATCGTTACATATTTTCATCGTTACATATATTTACATTCGTTACATATATTCCATATATATATTATAAAATTTTTAGTAAAAATAAATAAAAATTGGAAAATTTAATATTTATTTTACATTAAAGTTTTTTTTTTGTTGAAGCGCATAATAAATAAAATAACTGGCAAATGTATTTATAACTACAAATTTTTAAAGAAAGCTTGCAAATATATGTTATTATATTGTTTGTTTATAAACTGTATCGTATTATCAGAATACTGGAAGGAATTTTATGAATACAATTCTTGTAAATATTCAAGATGTAATTCATAGACCCACAACGAATGCGAACTATATAATGTGAAGACAGAAATAAAAATAGCTTTATTTAGTTATCTTAAGACATTAAAATACGCTTTTTAAAATATTTATTATAATTGTTACCTCAGTACGTACGTTAATATCGATTCATATAGATTAGGATACGCGTTGGACATGTAAATGTAAAGATTATCTATTTTTATTGATATATTTAATGCTTTTCATATTATTTTATAAGAGTATTTAATGACACAAGGAGTAATTAAATGGCCCGTGGTACTAAAGTGCAGTAAGCAATGAGCGAAGCAATTGATAATTAAAGGTATATAATGACAGGTAGTTGTGAATTCGACCGAGGTAACCTCGTCGATAACGTAGAATTAATTCGTAGTGGAAGTGCGTTAACCGGATATCCGTGAAGGGTTCGGCATGGATTGGCTGCATCGGTGTTCGAAGTCAGTGAGCTCCATTGGGATGAGGTCGTCGCCGAGGAGAAGAAGGCCACGTATTCCTGGAAATTCCGATGAAATTAGCTCTCAAAGTAGTTTCGAATCGTGTTGGCGATTTTGGCAGTTCGATGGCTTTTTTTCAAGTAGGTCGCACGTGTGTGTCGATGTGTCGGAGTGGATGTCTGACCTCGGTGTGTTCACGTGACCATCGCATGATTACACATAAGTCTCCGCACTCTCAGCATCTAATTCTCATTTCGATTGTATGTAGAATATAATTACCATTTCGGCTCTTAGGATTGGGCACCAGCAGGTTCTCTCTGATTTACGGCCGGGAGTCGTGTCCCTGGAAGGGGATCGAGAACCGGTCGCTCTTGTAGACCGTCCACGTGTAGCAATAGCATATACAGCGTTTGTCTTTTTAAGGTAGTCTGTTAAAAGATAACAAAATAAATGCAAAATAACAACTAAATATATTATTCGTTGAACCACTTGTGAAAAGGTGCGGGAAACTGACATCGGAGTAATAATAACTTTAATAATAACACTTTATTGGTTTAATAATGACCGAAGCGGTATCCCCAATAACCTCCTTATCCTCTCTCTCTCTTTCTCTCTCTTCCCTAGGTCAACGCTTCACGGGGCACTATAAAATCATTTTAGTTATCATAGAGTTATTAAATTTATTATAAGAGGCGTAAATTTAAAAAAGTAAATAAAATATTTCGCTTCAGTAAGTTTGCTTTTATTTAAATTCGCGGGTTACAAGTTTTTTAAATAAAAAATAGTTTGACGCGCGCGAGCTTCGATGATTTTTCTGAGCGTCCTCTTGCTTGTTACCCTGATTTTTTTTTTTTTTTTTTTGATATATATTTCTTCCTCGTTCTTAGAATTTTCCAAGCAAATCTTATTGGATGGAAGATCCAAGGAAGAGCGAAAAATCGCCGGTTTTCAACAGCGTTAATGGGCGTGGACCTGGCAATATGGCCCTTTTATATATTACCGCGACGTGAGGACGATGTGAAGATGAGGTAGCGTACGAAAGTAGCGTAGATGCTGTTGCGTGGTTATTAGGGTTATTGGGGTTGAATCATGCTGCGCTGTGAAGGATGCGGTGGCTGCGGCTGCGGCGGCTTACGTGTGGATACGTGTACATGTAGATGTGTAATTGCGTTGTGCTTGACGTTGTTGGTTATACAAGATGATCGTGGTGTATGTGTCGGCGTGGAAAAAATAATTACAATTAGTATTCGCCCAGGGCGCTGTCGTGGCGCTCTTCCGCGTAGACCAGTCAGTAGTAATGGAACCTTCCGCACAAAACCTTAACGCAATCTCTTTTTTGTTCTTTATGGACCTCATCGTGCTGGAAATTGACTTTTTTTTTTTATGAGAGAGCACGAACACGCGTGGCATAACGACGGTCACACGTGCGTTTGCACGCGCGTCACCGTGTAGTCGTCAACCTTGTCGTTGAAAATGATGCTCATATACTTAGTCTCAAAACTTGGTAGCGAGCTGAAGGCATCTAATGAAAAATATCGAGTAAAGACTCGTTGAAAACATTCAAATCAATTGCTATCCTATTTTTCCTTCTGCGTTTTGATGGGCCTCGCCTTTTCCAAAATAAGTACCGAAAGTTATAAGAATGCAGGCAACTCTGGACGGTAAATAACTCAAGCGCTGAAATAAATTATGTTTTGTAAACATCGCACAATTACCGACTATAATTTGCGTTTACGTATAGAAGATAACGAATCATTTTTAATAAATAGATCGTTTTATTGCAATTCAGACGTATTATACCTAAGATGTTGAATATTTTTCATATGTCAATAGCTTTTATTTCAAAATAACTAAATGATTCTTACGTATAGTTTAACAGACTCGCTTTCATCAATTACATTGAATAATATATCGATAGTTAAAATTTTAAATCTAAACCACGAACTATAATAAGAATAGAAAAGATTTTTTTACATCTATTGGCTAATATGTAGATTAGAATTACATTGTGATTAGTATAAGAACTTCTTATCCAATATAACGTCAACCTAATGAATTAGTTTTTTTTCTTAATATTTACATGATATGCGATTCCTCATTTAACGTTGAAATGTTTCGATTTCATAAGATTTTTTTAACAATTTAACAACAAGAAAAATTTCATACTAACTGTTTTCATTATACAAGAAATAATCTTATAAATTAATTTATTCGTTTTTATTAAAATCGAATTATGTAAAATCTATGTGAAATCTATTATGTTCTGAAATTAAATACAAGTAACATAAGTAACAAATTAATAAACAATTTAATGACAAAGAAATTTAGGTCACCTAAAAAATTCATAACATTACAATTTGATATACTCAATTAATATTTCTTAAGATAAATTAAATAAAAATACCATGTATTAGTATAGAGAGCCGCTACTTATATTATTATTACTTATTTTTTTCCCAATGATACGTAAAATAATTTAAATTTTTAAATGCCTAAGTTAGTCCAAATATATAAAATCAAATTTTAAGAGTAAATGTAATTATTTATATTAATTTTTTCAGAAACAATGAAAACTATTATTTATATTTCTTTTAATATGATGGTCAATTAGTACCTGCATTATGAATCTTAGAATTAAGAATATTAAAGAGACAATAAATAAATGATCAATATAAATAATAAGATTCATGTTTAATTCAGCTTAGCAGTAATTCTCTCTTGAGATTTTTATACCATTTACTTTATATTATGAAACTGGATATTATTTTTATTTTTATTTTTATTTTCATTTGTACTTAAATTTAATCCAACATAAGCATAACTTAATATAAATACAATAAAAAGTAAATTTTTTTTTGCTTACAACGTATGTGTGTACACATTAATAAATCATTATACTTTTTTAATTTTAATTATTTGCAAATATAACCGTAAATATACATGTAGAGTTTCTGTATACAAAAAAACAGTTTTTGTTATGATAAAGATAAATTCGTTTTCCATCCAACAGAAAGACCTTTTATACTAGATTTATTTAACTGTAGTAATCTTAACGGTAGTTATTTATAAATTTCCTTGTTTTTTTTGTTCAAATTTCTTTGACGATCAAATTGATGCAATATTTCTATACATTTATCTAATAAGCAGTTGCTTAAGTAAGCAGAGAAAGGAAAAATAAAACAAAGAAAGCAGCCGCTAGATGAGCAAAAAAAGAAATCTAACGGTATAATTCGCATTTAAAATTAAATGCACGTGTGTCCGTAAATATCATCAAGATTTCAATTATTTGAATTTGTTTTAAATAAGGAATGTATAGATCCATAGACATTTTGTTTTTATTTATTTATTCGAATATATATATTATAATAAAATTGTGATTCTAACAAAAGAGAACATTTAGTGTTAAAATGTTTACGAACGAAACATCCTTTGACGATATGATAATTATGACAATGATAATAATAATGTACGAAATACTCCATAAATAATTATTTGATGTCAGCTACGATGATCCGAAAATCGATTTACATTTTTTGAAGTCCCTCTTCAAGTAACTTCTTATGGAAGGTGGACTGCATAAATTAAATATTCTGTTTATTTGCTGAACTTCAGATATGGACAAGTATACGTATATATTACACACACACACACACACACACATATATATATATATATATATGTATTAAGGAAAGTGAGACAATGCAGACTCATTTTCATTCATGCCAAGCTTTTACAATAAGCTTATTATTAGACACATTTCATTTGAATTTATCTTAATAAAAATGTACTCCGATGATCTATTTATATTGTCGGCTGCTTGATTTTATCAATATAATTCTTAATGTATATTAAATATTTAGAAAGATTCTTATTTATTAAATTATGTAGAAAAGATATTTCTTTTTTATGTGAAGTGAAAGGGAGAGAGGGGATAATATAAACGGATAATGATGTTTTGTTTTATATACAGAACTTTTAATTTACATAAAGATTAATAATTATTTTTAATATTGGAGCCAATGTTTTTATTTGGCTATTAAAGCAAATAACGTTGAGTTCAATTATCTATAAAATTTGATCATATTTTAACTAATAATCGATAGTACTAAATAAAACTTATTGTAAATAAAATAAAAAAATTATTATTCCGTTCTATTGAGAGTTTTTTGAGCGGCAATTGAAATGTAAGCAATACGAGTAAAATTTAAGCTAAGCCACTAACATCATTTTTTATGAAATTCATTAGTTTTGTATTACAATAATTTACAAAGAGAATGTAGGGAGTTAAGTAGATATTGTTATTAATCGTTATAGAAATGGGTACAGTTTACGACTTTCATTAGCTGGCGTCGGCATTATTAGATATTAAAAAATAGATTTACATTGCAAATAATAGAAAATAAAAGGGGAATAATTAAATCATTTGAAATGAAACGAAGTCGAAATGTTTACTCGGGGCGTATTAAGAGTATGTTAAAAAAATGTAGAGGATAAAAAGTAGTGGGGCGGGAGGAAGTAAATATAATAATGTGGGGAGAATCGACCTAAAATTAGTTGGACGCGAATAAATTACATTCGCTTCGATTTGAATAAGACACAGAGCACTAATCGTGCGCATTATTAAAGTAGGTTACGAGGTCGATATCCCCTGCACGACTTCACCCGATACATGAGTTATACATGCAAAAAAGAAGATTGCAGCTCTTGACCCGCCACGGCCGCCGCCATTATAACGAGAATCGGAGTTAGAGACGGGAGTTTTCCTGCTTTCCCCCCGCTTTTAAAATAAAGCGATGGGACTCGACACGAGGCTAATAATCACACACGATCGTATAAAAACAATACAAAGAGTCCTCCGCTAATGGGGCACTAGTTGCGCGATTGTTTAAACAATAATCTCTTTGGCACTCGTTGGTGCGAAGTAGTAGACTTGTTGTGTCTGTCGTCGTCGTCGTCGTCGTCGTCGTCGTCGTCGTCGTCCACGTCGTCCATGGCTAGTAGCAGCACTTTTAACATTTCACCATGCGAGCATTGAAGCTCTTTAAGTGTCGATCTGTTGTAATACAACCTGCAATAGTAATCCTCGTCACGGCCACCGCAGCGCTGCCACTGACGTTCGAGTGCATTATTATCGGTATCGGTCGCAAGCGTCAATTATTATTTATTATATTCGTTCGCCAACGTATTTATTTTACCGAATTCTTTTATTTATTGTCAATTTGAATTTTTGCTGCAGGTTGAGTCAAGCACGTACGCGTGCACTTGTCGTTACTGTTGTTGTTTTTTTTTCTCCCCCCCCCCACCATTAATAGACGAACCCGTCAAACAATAAAGAATTAGGTAATCGCTTTATTAGCATTTCTCTCATTAATATGTAATACGCACCTTCGCCTCATACTTTACTACTTTACGAATACATAATTATCTTTACTTCCTCGTGCCTCTTCATTCTTTTAATTGATTTTCTTTACTTACTACTGTAAGTGGGTGCTTATTTTTCTTTTCCTCCCCTTTTTTTTTTGTAATTTTTATTTCACTTTTTTTTTTATTTATTTATTAACGGTACTCGATAATGTTCTAAGACGACATTAGAATAAACAAGGCTTCGGTAATTATTTTTCGGTAATTACAGGCGTAATAACAACAGACATAAGGTTAACGTTAAAAAGATATAAAGTTAATTTCAAATTATCTAAAAGCCGCTTTCTATAATATCTTTCTATAATAATAATCAAAGCTACAATGCTATATCGTATTTTATATTGATGCTAATGTTAATACAAAGATTAATTACTTAGATGTGTGTTATATTGTGTGGCTGCGAGCATGGGAAAAGGAAATACAGAATGTACGTGAAACTTGAGCAACCACCACCACCTCAAGTCCTCAAATGAAAAAACATTGACGAATAATGCTAATGAGTTCTGTATTGTACACGACACTCCTTACACGTATGTGCGCTTCCGCTAAATTTTACAGGGAGTTTTCCAAATGAAATCCATCATTTTTGTCTCGGAGCAACATTACTTTTATTGGTACGAGGATCGTACTCATTATTATTCGTCGCTGTCATACGTATAAATATCATTGTAAATTTTTAATTTAATTTCAGCTGACGACATTAATTATACAACCAATATATATGACACTAGCTCTTACTCACATTTATTAATTTTAAATACAAATTTTATAATATTTTTATTCGCTGGACTTACACGTAAATAAGAAAAAAATAAATAAAAACTCTGTCCATTTAATTTGTGTGTGTTTTTTTAAATACCTCATAGCGATCACGTGTTTATTAGTTATTGTATAACTTTGCGTTAAGATTACTGTGTTATAAAGTATGTATTACTTATTGCACGATTACAATGTCGTGATAATTTTTATAATATATTTAAGATAAGTTGCTACAATAAAGTAACGACTGTATCGTTCCACTATACGTGGAAAGGCAAACTTGTTTGCACACGATGATTTCTCGTTTGTCAGCAAAAATGATAATTAATATTTGTTGATATATTTGAGATTTAAGAATTCCGTTGATGTTGCTGTGATTTCTCTGAAAAATGACGTTATCGAGTTGGTGGTCAATCTAATGGATATTTATATATATGTATATGTATATATATATATATATGTATATAGAGAGATAGAGAGAGAGAGAGAGAGAGAGAGATGCTGCATTTCGGTGAGGAACGTATTCTTCAGTCAGGTAAGCGACGGCTTTCCACCGAGAATCAGATTTATCCGTAAATTTAAGTTAGCGGAAGGAATAACAAGGGCGAACGTGCGAGTATGGCAGTTTGACGTAGCCGATATATAAGCCTTGGTCGGTCAGACCTTTCGCAGGCAAGACCATAAACATGCTCACCAAGGGCAAGTAAGTAGAGTCGACGAGCTCAAGATGAAGCTGGCTGAGGCAATCCGTGACGATTGTATTCAAGACCGAGGACACGTTTGACTGATATCGTTGATTATCGTTCGATTCCCCTCCCACGGCTTCTCCTACGCATTATATTCTTTCTGAAACTTCGGATACCTGTAGCGAGGCTATTATTTTAATTAAGAGAAGATATTCGGAGAGGACACTGGCTACACCGACTCGTGCGCTGCGCTGATCTACAAGATAATCATGGAAAACAGACTCACTTAATAATACAGAGAGAACTTACGTTTATCGATAAATTATATGAAATCGATGGTCGATCGGCAGAAATGTAAATACGGTTAATAGAAAAAATAAGCTCGTGATCAGAGCTTCGAGGCAATAAGTAAGGTAAACGAGCGCAATGCATAATACAAAATGTTTCGTAGCGGTAAGTAAAGTAGGTACGCAGTAGCTCGAGTACGCAGTAGTCTCAGCTGGAGGAGTGTCGTAGGCATTTGGGAGATTGTGCGAGTTGCTGGTATAATACGGCTAGGCTAAGTTGAGTCTGGGCTACGACGTGATCGAGCGAGAGGAGCGGTCGAGCTCCAGATCCTCCGAGGGACGCTACGGATCTGCTGCACTTTATTAGGAAGGGGAATAAGGGTCGACAACGACGACCACGAGAAGGACGAGGAAAACGAACGTGCTCGGAGCTCTCTCGGGCCTATTCGTAGTGGGAGCCAAAAAAAGTGCTCTGTCGGGTTCATTGATGGAGGGGAGTGGGGGGAGTGGGGGTGCGAGTGTGTGTGAGAAGGAGGAGTAGGAGAAGGGTGCTGGGGGCACAAAGGCGGCGAGGAGCGGCGGAAAAGTAGAAAAAGAGGAAGGGGAGAAGGCATCAGCAGCAGTAGGTGAGAGCAGCAGTCGGCTCGGCAACTCCGAGGTCGATTGTCGACAGGAGTTTAGCTAGTTAGATAAAATTGGTCGATCAGTCGTGTAAACAGATGGCGAGTCAGTGACGGAGCTCAACGCCGTGGTTTCTCGTAGCGGAGCCCCGAGCGCTTCTCCAGGTCCAGACTCGTCTGTATGTTTTCCCATCTTAAAGCCTTTCTATAGCCTTTCCGTGCCTTACCCGACACTGTCCTTCTCTCCAGGTAGAATATCGAGATTAGCTGTTATCTCGTACGAAATACTGCGTGTCCTACAGGTTCCGACCAGTCGTCGTTTCTTTTAGGCTTCTTTGTTCTTGGTTGTCGTCGTCGTTGTCGTCGCCACCGCTGTCGCCGCCGGTGCTGCTGCTGCTGCTGCTGCTGCTGCTACTACTACTAGCGCTGCTACGCTTTCATTTACCCGCAAGAAGCAGATCGATGTGAGTACGTCAGCCTATTTCTATGTGTGCTCTCGCTGGTATATACTTCCATATGAGTTTGAGATAGCTCATACGTAGAGAGTTGAGAGAGAGAGAGAGAGAGAGAGCGCGCGTTACGTATAGCGAAAGCGTGTGGTAAGGAAGAGGGGCGCGTGCGCTTACGTGTTTATTTGTGTGAACAACTGAGCGACAAGCGAGTAGCGATAAAGTATATATATATATATGTGCATGCATAGAAATAGAGAGAGAGAGAGAGAAGACAGTGGCGCAGCAGATCCGAGTGTAGTAGTGTCGTTCTTTTGTTAATTCTACGCAACTCAAGGAGGAGCATCACAGAAGTCATTACAACTTGGCTCCTCGTCGCTAGTTCCTTCCCAAGTCCCTTCAGTTGAGGACGGCAGTGTTTTGAACGGGACTCATCTGTTCGGGCTCGATACTGCGGCTTTGTTTGCGAAGCAGCTGATTGCAGACTCGTCGTACTCGGTCAGTTCCGGGCGTCGCGTCCAGTCGAACAGAACAAAGCAGCTCCTCCAGTACGTCCAGTCCAGGTAGATTTTTCTTCTTCCGTTTCATCGATTCTCTTAGAAAACCTGAAACCTCCCCTACCCTACCCTCCTCGCCTCCTGATAATTCTAATAAATCCACTGCTGTGTTATCGTCGTCGTCGTCGTCGTCGTCGTCGTCGTCGTCGTCGTCGTCGTCGTCGTCGTCGTTGCGTTCTTGTACGTTTACTACGTCGATGTCCTTCTCCGATGCACCTGTCACTTCCCAATTCGAATACGTCGGAAATCGATTGTCGACGGATGTCACAGTCTTCCTCTCTCGAGATTTCTTCCCTTCCTTAGGACGACAGGCGATAGTTTCGTCTTCGTCTCGAAGACCTTTAGTTAGTTTTTAGCATTGTATTGCGCTTCCGAAAATAAACCTTCGTTCGTGTACATGAGCGCCTCGGGTACCTTACAATTAATTAAAACGGTTGTTGCTATCGTCATCCTACCATTGTATTGGCGTTGATATTGTTATTTACGCTGCTGCCGTCAATGACGTTCTCGTTCTTTAGGGCCTGTCCTCTGTTCCCAAAGCTAGCATTTCTTTGCAACTGTTGATTTTTATGGTTTCTAAAATTTTTATAATTTTCTGTTGTAGGTGAACTGACCCAATAACTCCAAGCAAGAAGAAGAAAGGAATTGCTCGTCCTTTATGTGACCTAAGGCTGTCGTTAATGTTGCACTACAACCGATACCAGAGATTTTATTTATACTGCTCAGCTATTATTTATTAATTGTTTTAGCGCTGAAAGAATAATGCCTCTAGTCAGTAACAACTTTTTTATGAAAATTTTTCTACAACGTTCCTAAATTTGCTATTAAAAATAAGCAATATTTTCATTATAAACTATGCTGTAAATTACTTCGCTTCCAAGTTGACTTGCTCATATTAAACAAAAAACAGTTAGCTCTATTACTGTCGCTACAACTTTACATTTAAAATTTTTAATGATATTGACAAATGCTGGGAAATTTGAAACAGCCTGTACATAGAGTGTTGAGGAATTCAGTAATAAATCCAACAGATAACTCTGCCAATCGATGAAATTAATGCTATTAGGGGCCATCCTCGCGAAGTCACGCATATGTGGGGATTGGCCCCAGTTAAGCTGACTAACAGAATTTCAATAGTAATTCAATGGCAGTTGCAATATAACGCCAAAGTGCTCGCATAGACTCGATACCATTTCTATTAACAACTATAATTAATCGGCTCAAAAATGCTCTACATCTTTCACGTTGACACTGGAACTACCATCACCTTTGACATCAAACTTGCTCTACAAAGGTAAATACTTTGTTTATTTTATTTATTATTTTATTAAATATATATTTATTTTTTTATTTTATTGAAACAAGTATTTACTATTAGCTTATATACGAATATACTTTATAAGACTTTCTTAATAAGTTCAGCACCTTTCATTATCAGTCTTTATTTTATTAGCTATAGAATTGCTATATGAGATAATATGCAATTCAATTTTAGCTATTACAACCATAATTATATATACATGTATATATACAAGCTCATATTTTCTAAACTCTAGTTTTTAAATTTAGCTTTTACATCTTTCATAGAATAACTGTTATTAAATTTAACAATAAAAAGGTTAATTTTATTAAGAAATTATGTAATTGTAAATACTGTATGTGATATCATAAACATATTATATTTTAAGTATATATGTATATATATATATATATATATATATATATATAACCTGTTATTATTTTTAATCATGCTGTTCAATGACTCAAATTATATCAGTGCTCCTAAAAATAATTCCCCATTAACATAATAACAACATTTGTCTTATATTTCATAATCGATCTTGATGTATAGTAGTTGGAGGACCTAATTAATTCTTTCTTTATATTACTGTTTGTATCAAGAAGGCGAGAAATCTAGGACATGTGATAGGGAGGAAAAAAATATGATAAATATAATAACTAGTGCTATAAATCTGTATATACTTTAATCTTTTTTAATGACCGATGATCTGGATAGGTAAAAATATTATATTATTTTCCAATATACTCTATTGAAAGAAAATTGGTTACTATTGCTTGACATACTGTAAACAGTGAATTTAATTTATGAAAAAGATTCAAGATTTCGCTATATTAACATAACAATAAAAAAAAATAAAGTATACATAATATTTTTTAAAAACATTTGAAGCTAATTATGCTAGCTAATGGTCAGAATTGAGCAATTTCAATGTAAAATGAAGTACATTAATGTTAATTGTTGTATATTTTTACACGAAGCTTGAGTTTCGTATCGTAGTTTTATAGAAAAGTCGTCACATTATCGTCGTGGATAATAATAAAAAAGAAAAGTAAAAAAAAATTACTTGCCGTGATTTCATCGACTTTTATGTATAGTGTTGGAAGCGAGCGCCCGCGCCAATGCTATAAGCCTCTTTTCTGTTGTGCTCTCCCGATCTCCCCCCCTCCCCCCACCCAACCCTCCCCACCCCCCCCCGCCACTATGCTCCACACCGCCTAGCCGTCGACCGTTTTTCGTCCTCTAGTGCATGCACTGCGCTTACACGCGACTGTTTCGTAACATAATGCTTAATAGGGTTATCGCACCCACTCCACCTTATCAGCTCTAGGCAAATATTCATATTTCTATTTTCTATTACTCCTCGAAGAATCATTGCTTCGATCGGTAACACTGTTATAAAGATATATATACATATGCATATATATACGTATATGCATATTATATATATTTACATACATATCAATATTATATATATATATATATATATATATATTTATATATATTTATATGCGCGGCTGCAAGTTGGTTGCGTTCTTTATGGACTGCCGCCTATATTACGTATTTTGACATTTATTTTTCTTCTCATGAATACTACAGCGCCGCTAATTGTTAAGCAATTATTATTGTTTAAATAATATTCATAGATATTTTATTTAAGAGTTTTATAATACGTACGAATATTATGATTCAAAATTAAACTCTTCAAATCTTATGGGATTAAAATTATTAAGCTGATCATTATAATATTATTCAATATTCTTGAGCTTATTAATATTTTTTAAAAGTAATGTTTTACTAATTTTTAATAAATATTTTTCCAGTAGCCTTAGAAGTTCAAGTAAACTTCTAATCTCGATCAAAGAAATAAAGTGTTTTAAGATTCTCTAATTGCGTAACTATTTTATATTTTACATTTTTTATATTGTTGGAATCATTTTTTTTTTTTTTTTTTTTTTTTTTTAATAGATGGGAAAGTTTAAGAATTTAATAAAAAAATATTATTTTTAATTTAAACGCAGTTTATCGACTAAATTTTGTTTCATCAAACGATTCGTATTTCAGTAATTTTTAAACTTAAGCTAAGGATTAAACGAATACGTGGTAAGATATAGGATACTAAAGAAGCTGTGTCGTAAATAAAAGAAAGTATTGCAAGTAATATAATAATAAATTAAATCGTGATTAAAGTGAAAATTTAATTAATAAATGCATTTCGAATAGGAAATTAAAAACAAAATTAAAGGAAAAATTCCTAGAAACAAGAAAGAGAGCATCTTGCACAATATCGTATTGAATTTATAAATAAAGGCTATCTTTAATAGAATTTTCAATCAGCCTGCCAATTCTATTATTACAAACAGCGATGAAATAGTAAAATAATAATAATAATAATAATAATAATAATAATAATAATAATAATAATAATAGTAGTACACTTTTATAAAAGGAAATTTTAAATTCGTGAGAGCAAGCCGCCGGGAGGGAGAGCGAGTATGGCGAAAAACAAATATAATAACGATAAAAGAAAGGAGAAAGAAAGCTCGCCAATGATCGTTGAAACGTCATCATTCATTCGATGTTATAAAAACTTGTTAAAATTTATCGAACGCTAAAGCAGAGTAATGTGGTCGGTTGGTGGCTTAAGATTTTTAGTATAGTCGAGACGCACACAGTGGAACGTGGGATACACCCGACATTTTATAAACGTTTGTACAAGCAGGTCGGTACGCCCTATTGTGATGAAAGAGCTCTCCGGACTTTTCTTTCTCAGCTGTGTCTTCTGTCGCTAACTTTCCCCCTCCTCCTCCTCCTCCTCCTCATCGTGCCCCTTTCCGACTTGATCGACGAACCTCACTGCTAAGACATTGCATCGAATGAAATATAGTAAAAGCAGAGTATTAGAAAATAAAAGCAAACGCTCGTCTTATCGATCATTATTTTTATGAAAAACATACAAAAAGATCATTTAAAGCTAATAATTTTTCATTTCCCAGCCTTTATTTATATTTTAAGACGGATATCATTTTGTAAGTTCAGCATCTGGTTTCTTACAATAAAATCTTTGTACTGTTATGAAATTCTACGCTCTGATTAAACCGAAGATAATAATGCAAATCTTATAATTTAATAATAGTGCAAGTCTTACATGAAACTGTTGTTTTGATTTTGACACTTTTTATTTGTAAATTTAATTCAAGAATATCAAACAGAAGCAGTATAAATAAATGTATTTTTCATTTTGGTTTATTATTCAGTATTTTAACATTCTAATTGATCATATAAAAAGTTCACAACTGATGCAATTTAATATTCCAAGGTTTAAATTCTCATTTAATCGCTGTTTTTTCTAATAATAAATAATTAGATTTTAAAAGTGACGTTCCTTAAATTAATAAATACTTTAAGGATATTTGCCACCATAACACATTAACTATTTATTAAAAATTTTAATAAAGAATTCAAGTCTTCAAAACTGAATAAATAAAGTGTAAACTAAAGCGTGTTAATTATTTCTAGTAATTCAATCTTTAACAATTATTGTTAAAGAAATATGTTCACTTACTTTTATCTCTTAAGAATTTGCATAAATTTAGTTCTGAAACGGTATTACTGTTTATGCTTTTTAATAAAAACGTTGCAAAATTCACGAATTTAGTTATATAAAATTATCCTCTCGAAGTTAAGATAGAAATATTCCATTAATTGTTTTAATATTTAAATTCGCTCAAGATATGACAAATAAACTTCATTTCAGATGAAAGAACTGAACCAATTCTAATTGTACAGTATGTACATGCTTAGTATTTAAGACAATATTATAATTGTTCACATGTCCAATGGAATCTATAATTGAAAGATTCCTGCTAATTAACACAGCTGGCAAAATACCTCTCCTTCTCTCTCATTACTCCCATTTACGTGCACTTCTCATTATAGAAAAAAAGGTTAATAAATTCGTAAAAGAAATTATAATGGATAAGACTTTCAAAACACAACAATCATTGTTATTTCCATATTGTGCGAATTTTTAATTTTCTTTTAAAAAAATTAATTCGTAGTTTTATTATACACATTTTTTTTTATTAATAAATATTAATTGAATTTCATCCGAAAATTAAAGATGCATTTATTTAAGTATAGCTTGCACAGCATTTTAATTCGTTCGCAATACGGATACGTAAAAACACATTTCACAAAATACAATTATGTAAAAGATCTGTTACTTTTAATATCACACAGATTTACTAACACATCAAATATCAGCTAATCGAGTAGTCTGCTAAGATACATTATTTTATACAAACACAGATTATTGGTAAATATTTCATTTTCATGAATATAATGATTTCCAATGTATTTATAATATTGCGTATGATTTTTAAATTATACATTTCAAATAAATCGTAGTAAGTAAGTATAGGGTATTGGTGAAGAAAAAGCTTAATTAAAGCAAATATTACGCATTCTACATTATACTTTAATTATACATTTATTATAGGTTTTTTGTAAGATTTATTAAATAAAAAAAACAAAAAAAAATCGATCGATAGTACAATGAAGTCGTACAAGTATAATTACAAAGGATTAAAAGTCAGTTGCAAGTCACGTGGTTTAAAGTAAAGAAATAAAATTCGTAAAAACTTGATCGCTGAATGGAAGGTGCAAATGTTAGCTTAGCATTTATTTTCAATGAAATAATAGATTGAAATTAATAATTTATAGTGTATCCGAGCTGAAGGAGGCCATTGAACGAGAATGTGGGATTACAGTAACTCACCAAGTGCTTCTAATGAGCGGCGGCGAGAGTCTCGAGTCAAATGTTAGGGTTTGCTCATATTCTGCAGGCACCGACACGAATCCGATCTACCTTTTCAGCATGGCGGCCATTGAAAGTCAGGTGCCGCCGATCCCTAGTCTGGATTACGGTTCCGGTAAGTTTACATTTACATTTTTACACCATTATACATACAACAAACATATAACAAACAAGTACGTCGTGCTGAAAGATTTAGTTGAAGAGTTAAAACGCTTACGTATCCTTGAAAGACTATCGGCTCGTTAAAGATCAAAATCCAAGTATCTCAGTAGTAATAAAGAATGATATTTTGAAGATTCGGTTATAAATACGAGCACTGGCATCAAACAAGGCGACAGAATACGCGCTGAAGTTAACTCTTTTCCTTGATGTAATTGATCGGCTTGGGCTGAATAAATTCAGTTTCTTATTTCGCTCATAAAATAACCTTTTAAATAAGCCGTTTTCGCATCTCGCGATCTGATGACGACGTTAATACCTGATAAAATAAGCACAAGCAATAGGTTTCGTGGAAATTCTATTAAGAAATCATTATGATTAAATGCCAGTTGTTTTCAATGACTCCAAAATTGCATGACGCCCGATCATCGGTATCAGTAAACGCTGTAGCAATCTCCCTTCCCTCCCCCCCCATACGCAAAATTATTGTCCCATAAATGTTTTACTAGCTGTAGTTTTATCTGTTCTTACTATTCCATTGCCTCCAACGCTCGGCTACCCAGTTGCGATATACTATTGACTGGAATTTTACTTCGACCTTTGTCGTATTTAAAAATGCAAGAGAAACTTTTCGATTTTTTCGAAAGTAACCGTTGTTTCGGATCGTTACCATAATCTCGCTACGATATACCATCTTTTTAACACCAACGATAGAAAAATATGTTATATTTTGAAAATTCGAATACTGAACCCCGGAGAATTTTGCAGTGTAGGTCAGTAAATTTACTTGACGGATCCACGTGAAATTCTGTCTTCCATTAATACGAGCACTGACATCAAACGAGGCAGTCGAATACTGGTGTAGTTGCTTAGGTCTCCAGAAATATTCTGATCGTATACGAATGATCCGTACCATTTCAGAATTTCAGAAACTAGATTAGTTTTTGAATTGATTTCTGAACATTAATTTCTTACATAAACATACATACATTTAAGATTTTTTCTAACTGCTTCTGCTATTTTTAGATCATGCAGTAGAAATATAAAAAGTAATGCATTATTTTTAAAAGTTAGTTTTAAGTATTTATTATTATTATTATCACTATTTATTTACTGCTTCGCTTCCTTAAAATATAATAAGAAAAAAATTAATTTAAATGATACTTTTTTAAAGTATAAAAAAGTACCAAACTAGTATGTACAAATGTAAATTTGAATATAAACGGAAGAAGTATACAATAGGCATGGATGGCATACCACTTATCCAACGTAAAATAGCTATATAATTAGTTAAAACTAATATATTTTCAATAAAAGTAATGAGATATTTTTCAACTGAGCCAAAGGTTTAATTAATTTCAAAAATAATATATATATATATATATATATATATAAAACCATGTACAGATTAAAATTTATATTTATATACCTAAGTATTAAAAAAAAAATTAAATAAAGCGAAATAGTACTTAAATTTATATTAAATAAAGGATTATAATGGCGTATAATAATAATAATAATAATAAATATGTAACCTAAAGGCTTTCTTTCAAATACAAATTAAATATTAAATTGAATATACTGAATTATTAAAAAAAAAAAAAAAAAAAAAAAAATTTAAAATAAAAAGCTTTATTGAACAAGATAAGAAATAAGAATAAAAATTTTTATATTTATATTAAAATAAACTATAATTTTAATTAATAATTTTTCCTGTGGTTAAGTTCTAATAGATTCCTTATATTGTGCCAGAATTTTTTAAATTAAGATTTTATAACTAAATAAATGTACAAAGCGATCAATATTTTTTACTCAATATGTTTATTTAATATGGCATTCACGATCTGAATTATATATTAAGAATGTCGATAAATAATTATACAAATAATCAGTAAAACAATCATTAACGAGACAAATTTGAAAAGATGCTCTAATAATAATTGTTTTTAATAATTTATCAAATTTATTTATGAAATACTTTCAATTTCGATTAAAAAATACGAAACTAGAACGGATCCAGATTTATTTATATAGAAGTAATGCAAAGCGAAAAATGGCATTTAAATAATTTTTAAATTACTAATCTATAAATTGATTTTAATTAAGGTTACGTAATTTTCTTTTATGGTTTTTCTATATTAATAAAATATAAAAAATAGACCGAAAAGAACGAATTCCTATTTAGAGATGAAATCAAATTACTAATGGACAAATTACACGGCAATCTCTAGCGGTTAATATAAACAATATTTAGCATAAAAACTTTTAATTTTGGAAGAGATAGAATATTATAAAAAGTATTGTAATAAATTATATTTCTATAATGTATTAAAAGAAAATTGATTTCTCTTATATGTGAGCCTTTTCTGTATACGATTCGTGGTTAAGATTAATTTTGATAAAATTTCGGCGGTTTTCTTTGTATACGTGAGCGTTTGTTAAATTAAATTAAAAAGTAAATTAAATTAATATATATGATTGAAGAAATTCTGTTTCAGAAATTATTTGTTGATGTCAGTCATGTTTACAATTTTCAAATATATATTTTAACGCACATTTTATAAAAATATTCGATATATATATAAGAAAATTATTGTATTTTCTTTTATTAAATAAAAATTCTATCTATATTTTGTCCTTATATGAAGTATATATTTACATTTAACTCTTTATAAATAAAAGTATAATATGTATAATATTTTTGAATAATATATACTTGCATAGTATAGAATATAATATTAATGTTGTAATAATTTTAACAAGAAAAACTTATGTGTAGATAGGTTTCGAACTTGATTTTATAGAGAATAGGTACTAAGCCATAAACTTCGTAATACCATATTACTTAATAAATATTTATTATTAAAAGAAAAAAAATTATTTTCCACTCGACAAATCAGAAAATCAAATTGTCTCTTGGTCTTTTTCGTTTTTAAAGAAACTTTTTAATTAGTCTTAAATAGTCTTAGGACCAATAAGCTTATTTATAAAAACCTTAACGTCTACAATCGATTAACCTGACGGATGGCGAAGTAATAAAGAAAACGAGGGCATTTATACTTGAATTTTGTATTTTTGGAGGGATGAGTATTGTATTATTGACACCAATTAATTGATTAACTCGTGATATTCTCTAAAGAATAGAAGTAAGATGCTTTTGTGCAGTAAAATGTGATTGAAATGATCGGCCGCGCTCGGAAAACTAACGACGAAGGCCAACTATAATTGCGTATTAAACACGCATTCACTGGCTTTTTTCACATGTGCAACTGGCATTGTAACTCACTGTTGAAAGTACAAGTCTAAAGTTCCAGATTAATGTTGCTTCAAATGTAAGAGCAAACGTAACGATGCGTACCAATGAATATTCGAGTCTAATGAACGGCATGCATGTATATATATGTAGATGTACGTGAGCTCCGCAAAATTGAAGGAAGAACTTTCGAGCCTCGGGTACTTAGCTTTAACAAGTGGGAATAGATGCGTGCGACGTCGGAAAGTTTTCTAGAAAATAGAATCATTCGCTGGCACTTCATTCCCTGGGTCTTATCGACTTATCGATGTACTTTCAGTCGGTTTATTACTGCATTGATCGAGCTTTTCATAAAGAAACAGAGGGAGAGAGAGAGAGAGAGAGAGAGAGAGAGAGGTAACCGAGGCTGAGCGCGCATTCGTAGAAAGATGCTTTTTAAAATTAGATTATTTGCATTACGTACTTAACTCATGTAGGTCGATACTTTTAAAATTTGAAAAAAAAAATTCGAATAGATCCTTCAAACCCGTTAATATCTACCTTTCCATTGGATGTCCAATATACAGGTACAATAATAATTATTCATAAGTAATAAATAAAACGAAAGATAAAATATTATTTATTTCTGAATTAGAAAATATTTTTATATTCAATATAATAGGAGTCTATTGTAATTTATTATTCATATATTTGTTTGCGATGTAATAATTAATAAAACTGCCATTTAAACTTTTTATTCGAACCGTGGATATGTACCCGAGCACCTGACGTAATGAGAGCTGAGTATGAAATACAGAAAATACCGCGCTGTGACATGAAATCATCGTAAATACATATTCAATGTGACTTGTGCCAAGCTAATGTTTTTTATGGATTTTGTCGGAAATTATCTCTAATATTGATACTTAAATACATAAATTCGTTTTGTTGCATTAAATTTTACTTTGAACTGAATTATAGCGCGTACATAAAATTTAGTGGAGAAAATTGAAAACTCATCTTTAAATATATTTGATTCGTTTATAATCTTCTCTTTTAAAGAATATTCAATTATTTGTAATATTTTATTGTGCGTAACAGTGATTTTAGCTATATTTTTCTCTTCTGAGATCGTAAAATTCAACGGTGAGTAGTAGGTTTTTAAGTCAATAATGAAGATTAATGATAAACTAATATGTAAATAATTATTATTGGTAAGATTGACTTTCACGTCTATTTAAAATAATTGTATTTAGTATTAAAAATAGTACTTCAAACACGTATTGATGACATTAATTTCAAATTCAAATTGATTTGATACATATTTTTATAAATTCAGTTGATTTGATTATTTCATTTTGCATTCTATACTTTATTATAGAACGTTATAATCTCATTTGTTTATAACGTGAGCGTGAATTTATAAGATCATGGCTTCGAGGAGTAATCGGTCACGATGTAGCTCCGGACTCTTGGGTTACCGAGTTCGCCTCATTCTCAAGAGCTCGACCGGCGCTGATTCTCACCCCCAGGAACAGAGATTAGACGAACTAGTGTCAGCTGCCGAACTCCACACCTAAATAGCTCGTCGTACCTGACAACCTTGACACTGCCGGATCAGCATACCTTAATCTCTCTAGAGCAAAGGTGTCATGGTTTCACGGGGTGCGAGATGGGTTGCAAACGGATTGGGTCATATTATGCGAATGGTCACGTTCACGTGTGAGAATTTTCCGTTGTTTGTCAGACAAGTTGATTTATATATGTCCGTGGTATCTGTACGACTTACTCGGGGTCTCGTCCTCCCCGCCTAAGGCTAACTCCTCAATACTAATTCCAATACTAATGGAGGAATCAGCTGCTCAAAACTGACTTTTTTCTTTTTATTGAGCTTTTTATTCTTTATATTAAATAGTTATTGTACGGATAATTAATATTTATATTATAAAATATGTTAAAATGGTTAAAAAGGCAAAAGAAGTAGACAGCCGATGAGAATTTAAATAAATAATGGTAATTATATATAAATACATACATACATACATATATATATATATATATATATAGTTATAAGCGACGACCAATTGATTATTTAAATAATGAATTCTGGAGTGCGTTTCAACGCTTATTAGAAAGTTATTAGAAGCCTTCGATCTCTTTCCTCATTCGTAAAAAGTTAGTCTCGCTTTATTTCATGTATTACGTATTAACTTTATTAGGCTTGATTTCTGTTAGGATTACGTACGCTAAAATATACTATTTACCTTCAGCCATTTCTATACACGTAAGAATGTAATGAATATTTTTACTGAATTTTTAAGCAACAAAGTACACACGATATAAAGTATCGTGTAAAATAATATATTCGGATGTAGGTAGTTTAATGTTATGTACAATGAGCGCAACTATAAAGAGACAAGATTTATTCATTACATTTATAGTGTAAAATGTAGTTTTTATTTATTTTTGCCTCTTATTTTCATGACGTTTCAATCAATGGTGATCAAACATACAATGACTTTACTCGTAAAGAGTAATAAAATTAAAAGTAACTGAATAAAAAAAATTACAATACTGCAATATATAATTCAAGATTTTCAGAGTTTATCTATTTATAAAAAAAAGCTCATTGAAAATAGCTCGAACGTTTTAGGTCATTTGCTCCTCAAACGCCATTATTGAAATTGGGCCAGAATGAATGGTTTTTGTTCCAAATTATTAAGACCGATATTAATTTTCAGCTATTTGTAGTTCAGCAGTATTTGTACCGTATTTACGAATTAACGTAACAGCATTGCTCGCTCGCTCGATCGTTGAGTATCGTGACATTTGAGTCTCACATTTGAGTTGTAGAATAACAAAGGATAACGAAGTAATCGTAAGGGTTTTTAATCGACAGATGTGGACCTGCAGTGCCAAGTGGACGCTTCGCTATTGATGCCGGCGTCCTATCAGACCCTCGTCGCCCGAGCCCAGCTCGCCCAGCAATGCTGCGGACTCGCCCGGGATCAGACCTTCATCTGCGAGCGACTCGTGCACGATCAGCATCTCCAGCAGCAGGGATGGGCGGCCGTCGTCGCCAACCTCGAGGACATCACCCACACGTTTCGATCGCGGGTCGAGGTGCTGCAGCAGAATTTTGCCATGTACCTATCGGAGCGCCAGCAGCACATGGATCTTCTTCAAAAGTTAGTTTCTCAGCTCTTCTTGCGTCTCTTTGCGAGTCCGAGCATCGAGTGAAGCCTGTTCGAAGTCGCGTCCCGTTCTGCTCGGTTCCGCTCGACTGCATTGCATTCGGTTGCATAAGAACTGGATAAGCTTCGTTTATGTAATTTTGTTAGGTTACTACACCAAGACTATTAAAAGACTAGCGATGCATTTATAACATTTACATGCGTTCAGGCAACTTTTCTTTAATTTTAAAATTTACCTTAGTATTTTTTCTTGAGTACTTTTTTCCCCCTTTCTTTTTATTTTATTCCCCTTACACCTTCTTCGGGACATTTCATATTATTATAACTTGTAAACTAATAAATTAGAACTAATAAATTATTTTCTCAATACCGTTTATTAATTAATTAATTAATGCCTTACGAAATTCTTTACAAATTAGTTGGGTATCAAAAAAAAAAAAATATTAATTTTTCGTCTACTGTACCGATCGAACGAAGTTAACTCTTTTTTCTTTCTTTTTTTTTTCCAAATAAAACGTTTGAAACTAATATTCCTGATATTAGTTTTGCTCGATAAAATTTTGTCCTCTTACTAATGCCATCTTACTAGTTTTGTCGATTGTTTGAAGGTTTGAGTGTTTTAAAACAGGGCCTAGCATTCAGCGTGAGAGGAATCGATTAACCAAATAGAATTACGAATTTTCAGCTTCAGTCAAGACCTTCGAACCTTGGAGAAGATTCCAATCCTGCCAGCCTTACGAGCCCAGGCCGATGGTCTTACGAGTCCAGAAGAGCGCCATCAGGCGGAGAAGAGTATCGCGGATCGGCCATCTGTGCAGGAAACATCGGGTGTTACAGATGCACTCAGCCTCCTTAAGTGGATCTCAGCCAAGGATAATCAAAGCAGTTTAGAACAAGTGGCCGATCAGTGTACGCGTGGCCTCGAACAGTTTGACGAGCGAGTTATGGAAGCGCTCAAGCACGAGGTAATTCTCTCTCTCTCTCTTTCTACGTCTCTTTATTTATATTTTACCATGAAGCCTCTAGAATTAAATAAAAACGTCTTGGTTGCTTTTATTACGATCACGTATTTGATGCCTTAATTTAATGCTTTTTTTGTAGAATAGGTAAGGCAGTTTCCACTACAGTTACCTTCACTATTTGACCTTCTAATCGCTTAAAAAGATCAAAAGATGAAGCGAAGTATTTTTTAAGCTTTTTGGCTTAATAATTAAATTATGATTTTCATTGTTTATTTGTTTAATACAATAAACAAATATTCTTTTCTTTTTCTGTATTTTTTATGTATGTTAGGTAGGTTTTTATTTAAATAAATTATTTATCGATTCCACCACTTATTAATTCAGATGAAGCTTATTTGTTTTTAATTAACTTTCAATATAATTGAAGTTCAGTTTGCCGATAAAAAAACATTGATTGTTGTGGTGTGGCATTAATAATCTTTCATTGATACAATTAATATATTTTAGTATAGATACAATTTTGTGATGTGATTGTTCTTTGCTGAATTTCTTTGTTTATTATAAAAAAGAAAATTATATCGTCGTAGTAAATATAAATATAAATATAACGAGCATACCAAGTTGTTTTATATTACTTTCCACGTCTTGTAAAAATAAAATCTGGTTCTAGTATAATTTCGAAATTTAATACAGGAAGATACAAGTAAAAAAAAAAAGAAAAGAAAGAAAGCAACTATTCATGGTGATACTAAGCGTATATCCTTTTTGCAGGTGAGCTGTGCAATAGAGGCTGCTAACAAGCAAGAGATGAAGGAGATCCGTGGTCTTGGTGAGCGTCTCTTCAGTCTTCAACAATTGATGGTACAAATGAAAAAGCTCGTGCACGATCAAACGGAGCTCGCTCAAGGCTTTCATCAAAATAAGACACGCGTATCAAATTTAAACGATGACAGTGTCCTGCCGGATCTCTGTATCTCGCACCGGGAACAGCTTCTTGTCATGCTTCAGAACCACAATCAGCTCCGTGATATTCGACGACGTTGCACCAAGGTTTGTTCGATCTCGCGTTAGAGTCTAAATTGCGTTTGTAAGTTAAAAGAGAGAATACAGATACTGGTGATTGAGGATAAAATAAGAAAGACTAGTAAAGAGTACTCGAAACACTTGTTTTTCAGGCGAAAGAGGAACTGTCTGCAAGCATACATCGGCGGCTCAAGTGGATCATGTATGTCGAGAACAAAATGATGGAGCTTGATGGAAAGCTGGTCATGTACCACGAGAGTCTGCGACGACTGCGTCGTCAGCTCGAAATCTTTCGACAGATTCATGTGGCACCTCAGATGTACGTGAGCGCGATCGTCGAGGTCGTTCGACGTCGTACCTTCTCCGAGGCTTTCCTCGTCTGGGCGAGCAACCTTGCGTGCCAGCTTCTTGGCGTCCACAACGAAGAGATCAAGAGAAGACGCAAATTTCAGAGCAAGTTCGAAGGCCATTTCTTAAATACTTTGTTTCCTGGACTAGAAGACACACCACCTCCATTCGCTACCCAGGCCCCATCCATCTTTGATAATGGATTACCGAAGGTACTTACAAAAAATTTCTTTAGTACAACTTACGAAAACGATCGTCTTTCATTTAAAGTCATAAACGCTTTACATACATCTAAAGCACATTTTTTAATATTTCAGCTTACGCCCGAAGATATAGAGATATTAAAACAACAGTTGCCGGATTTATCTCTGAGTGTATCTACTCCAGATCTGAATAGTATAACACAGTTTTTCTTCTCAAAGAGTCTGTCTGACAGTAGTAGTGATGGAAATAAAGACAAAGAGAGCTCATCAATGCGCGTTGATGCACCGTCAAAGGATCAGGAAAGAAACTCTTCCTTAAATACTGATAGGTAATATTTCCAGTGTTGATTGTATTGTAAAATATTTTTAACTAAACGTATTATTGATTATTCGATCGATAATTTATTAATACTTAGTTACCGCATGGTAGATACGAACTTTAAACATAAATAATATAAATAAAAAGAAAAAAATTACAAATATAAGCAGCAGTTTTGATTAGATCTTTGCTTTTGCAGACAAGACTTTCAATCGGAAACCAATAGCGAAGAATTCGAGAAAATTCGTCAACGATCGATGGATTCTAATATTATAGACTACGAAAATACAAAGCATCCACATCAACAGCAACAGCAGAAAGAACAACAACAGCAGGTCCAAAAGCAAGTTTACCAGCAGAATCAACAAAAGCAATTGGAGGTTGGTGCATCAATATCAACCTCCTCGACTTCGACTGTCATCTCTTCCGTCGATCCCTCCTCCTCCCTCAAATCGAGCGAATTCCTTCATCTCCCTTCCTTGTCCTCCAGCGATAAGCATCGGATACAGCACCAGAATCACCATCAGCATCACCACCACCAACACCACCATCACCACCACCACCACCAACACCAAAATCATCATCATAATCATCAGTATCAGCATCAGCATCAGCAACAGCAACTCTTGAGTCCATTGACCGAATGCGTAGAGCAAACGAATGTTACTCCTCTTCGAAAGTTCCCAAAAATTCCGTCTGCCACTCCCCTGAGCGTCTATGATGGACAGCAAAAAAGCCAATGCCGACGTTCCGGAAGTGAGGTCAGCAGCGCCTCGATCACTAGTAATCCGGTCTCGGACAATGATTTTCTGTCCACGGACTTTTATATGGATGAATCGCTTCCGAGTAGTTTAAGCGAACACCCGATGGACGGTCATCATCAAGCTCTTGTGTCTCTTCTTCAGGTATCGGACAAGATCAAGTCAACCGACTGCCTACACAACTGCCGATATTATTTTAAACTAATGTTATTTGTTACAATCAATAGTCTCGTGATTATTTTAAAAGGATATACGTATACTTTTAACTCAAAATTATCTTTTGTACCGCGTCTACCATTTTTCATTGATATTTTCGCAATAATCTATTTTGATAATTTTAAAAAGAAAAAAAGCATTCGGTATTCTCAACTGGGTTTTTCATTATATTTGTTCATTTCATTTGTTCCCGATACATATTTCACCATTAATCATTTGTAATATTCGTATATACGCTGTTATATTTAAAATGCAAAATTGCAATTCATCTTTGTTGATTATTTTTAATCAACATTTATAAAGTTGAAATTCGCAATAACAAATATGAATGTTTTATAATAACTTTTTCTTATCATTGATCTTCTGTTATTATAACTAATCATTATTTATTGCAATGAATAATGTAAATGTATAAAAACATTTATGTTTATAATTTATAATTTATTCTTTGGTTACGATATTGACGATAAAATTACATGGGTATTTGTAAGTTTCACATTTATACGAGAATTCTAACTTGATTTAATAGAGAATGTCATGTCCTTATTACATTGCGATAACGGAAGTAGAAATAAGTTTAATTTATGAATGAACTCATAAAGACAATTCTCGAACATAAAATAAATAACGTTTTACCTTTTATAAAATTAAGTAGTTATATGGTAATAGTTTGAAGTGAAAAACCAAGTCTTATTCGTTTTAAACCTCATGATTAAAATATTATACGTACTTAGTTGTAATCATAAAGTGAAATTAATCTATTTTTACTTATTTTAAAGTATATTTTAATTTTTATTATTTAAATTCTACTTATGTTTTAGTTTAAATCAAAATTAATATGCAACTCTTAATAACTGTTCATAATAATTTTGATCACTTTTTTCATTTTATTATTGTATATAATTTTTTATTGATAGTTTACGGGTTTGTTTGTTTCGTATTGATTTTTTTTCAGGGTAGCTGCCGTCGTATTTTATCCTTACTCTTTCCTCCATAACCTTTACCAATGTATATTCCATAGGTACATTTCAGGCAAGAATGAACGTTTTTTCACTTTGACCTATAGCAATATATTTATTATCATTGTTATTACTATTGTTATTATCATTATCATTATTATCATTATCATTATCGTTATCATTATTATTATTATTATTATTATTATTATTGTTGTTGTTGTTGTTGTTGTTGTTGTTGTTACTGTTGTTGCTGTTATTGTCACTGTTATTACTATAAGGATTTTTCGAACGCTTAATAATAGTAATTAAAATAAAGTAATATATTAAATATAGTAATATATAAAAAAAATTTATTTTAATTAACTTCAGAATGGTTTTTTCAATAGATTTTCCAATGGTTTCTTACAAATTATATCATGTAACTAATATAGACAGACTCATTAGATTATTTTGTACAACTTAATGTGCTTTTTAAAGTATTTCAATAGAATAATTGACCCTTTAACGTTAAGTTTTTAAAATAAATTTAATAAAAAATCTCATTTGAAATTTAAAATTAATACCGTAATAACAAAACTTTGTGTTTTTTTGCTCAACATAAGGAAAAACAGACATTTTAAATACTTGTATATACCTAATAAAAGTTCTAATATATTATAATAATGCTTTTGCGGGTAATAATAAGCAAGCTCAGTTGAAATGTAACAACTAATATTTATTTAAATGTATAGAGGTAGTTAATAATAAGAATAATCAAGAATTTGTTATTACAATAGAAAGTATAGAAGTTGAGATTTGAGTGATACGATTAACCGTTATTTGTATTTCAGGAAAATCTTGGAAACACGCACGAGGAGGTGGAACGGTTGCAGGCGGTAATTAATAATATGAAGACCGATGTGTCCGACTCGCTTCTGGGACTTCGTTGTGAGTTCAAAGTTCTAAAGGAGCAAGCAGTAGTTGACCGGCAGAGCGCGACGAAACTCTTGGATGACATCGGCAAGGTATTCAAGTTGCTGACCAGCGCCTTGTCCGAGCACGAGCAAGAGCTTATTGTCGAACACCAGTACGAGCTCGCGGACCTCAAGAAGTTACTGAATTCTAAGGATGAACAGCTAGAAAATTTAAAGAGGAGTCTCTTTGATAAAGAGCAGGCGTTCTCCGAACAAGAAATCCTGCTTATAACTATGAGGCAGAAGCTCGAGGAAGAGCAAGAAACGGTTAAGAAAATGCAGTCTGTCTTTAGGTTGTTATTTTTATATGCCAATTTTTATTTGTATATATATAATAATAATAATAATAATAATAATTATTATTATTATTATTATTATTATTATATTCAATTATACGAGACAAATCGAATCGAGTCGAATACGTTAAAAGCTCTAAACTTGTAATAATAATTGTTTTAATCTCGTATATTATATCTTGAATATATTTTAATAATTGAAAATCCTCTTGTAATTTTAGGGAATATGAAGAGAGGTTGGAGAAGGCGCAAATCGACAAAGAGAACAGCGTAGAAGAAACGAATAAAGCTTGGTTGTTGGAAAGTAACATGCGAAAAGCTTCTTTTCAAGAGAGAATTCACGAGTTGGAGGAAAAATTGTCAACAGTACAAATGGAGCATCAGAAAGCTATAAAAGAGGAAACGGAGAAATTGCATCACGAATGCAAAACCCAATTGGAGACGATTAGAAGTAGATTTAAGTTGATGGCTGCGTCAACGATGGAACGAAGTCCGAGCGATTCGAGTCTAGAGAAAATCGAGGTGCGCCATAAATTTCTAAAGCAAATTGTATCCCAGTATATTGTAAAAACAATATTTTTAATCGAGCGCGCGCAAAATTATCTTTCACAGCGTATAGATATGATAGAATTAGTAAATCACGAGACGATCCTCGGGCAGATGAAAAAAGATATGGAAATTGAAAAGGAAAATGCAATTCGTGCAGCCGTTAAACAGGAGTGCGAAGCCTTAAGTAAAGACTTGAAGATGGCCAAGGCAGTGATAAAGAAAAACAAGGCGGACGCTGATCATTACAGGCTGCAGGAAGCCGCTTTGCTCGAGGAGTGTCGGCATTATCAATCGACGATACAGCAGCTTTACGAAGCAAGGTCCGTTATTGAAAAGCTCGAAATGGAAAAGTCTGCAATGGATCACAAATTAACGGCTGGACACGAGAAGCTCGAACAGCAGGAGAATCATTTACGCCTTTTGGAAGTACGTATTGAATATTTCACTCGAAGCGTAAATACAATGTTACATAATAATAATCTATTAGAAATTATTATTTAAGAGTTGGCGTCTGACATGTTAAAGTTCTCTTTTAAGTAAATCGATTTCGTATTTTATAGGCTGAACGAGACGAGTTGAGGCGAGAATTAAACGAAGAGCGACTGAAAATGAGCCAATCGAATATCGAACTTGGTGAAACATTAAAAACTTTAGAAGAACCGGAGAAGGACGAGGTTAGGGTATCCGAATCGAAGAAAGTAAGATTGGAGGCAGATAGCGATTTAGTTGCTTTCCCTGGAAGATTAGAAATTTTGGAGTCCGATAATAAGAGATTGAACTCCAAATTGAAGATATGTCGAGAAATGTGGGAGTTATTCGAAGCAAAGATCAAAGCTCTGGAGAAAGAGAAGATTAGGCTACAAGTTGAACTCGGTAAGAACCGTCTCTTTTTTTTTTATTTCAAGGCGTATTTACGTATTAGATTGAATTTAAAATAATAATACCTAAATAACGAAACGCTTATTTAAAAAAAAAAAAAAAAAAAAAAATAGATCAAGAACGCTCGAAGAGAAGTTTCGTTGCGGATTCTTTAAGCCTGTCAACGCTGGCCTCGACATCGGACAACATTCACGACAAGGGTATAAGCGCATCGATTTCTCTAGCATCCGATGTATCTCTAGCAGACCGAATGGATGCGGCAATGAGTACTGAAAATAAGAGACCCGAGACATTTTCCTTGATCGAAACGATGCTCGACGAGCTCAGTAAGAAGCCCTGCGGCGACTTTACGTATCTAAACCTGGTAACATTTACCACTTGCAACAATAACGACATTGTCCTCATTATTTGGGACCAAACGCATCAGAACTACGTAATTCTGCAAAATAAACCGACTCTCTTTTTTTTAAATCCAGACTGTATTAATAATTTAGATCTCAAAGCAAGCGCGGATGGATTATCGACAAAAGTAGTTACCCTAGCCAAGGTAATCGACAAGGAGTATTGCTTGGCTAGAAAGGTGAGGAATATTTCTTAAAACATGTTTTTAGCTGCTTTTATATTAGAGGTCTAATATTCTCATTTCGGAGTACTCTCTTCTTAGCAATTTAAATTAAGAACATTCTCTTGTACGTCTGTCAAGATGAACTAATCGTTTTATATCTTATAAGTAAAAATTTA